>VZUI01049519.1:0-16240 GCA_013401135.1 Cettia cetti
ATTTTATTTTATTTTATTTTATTTTATTTTATTTTATTTTATTTTATTTTATTTTATTTTATTTTATTTATTATTTTATTTATTTTATTATTTATTATTTTATTGTTTATTTTATAGTTTTATTTTTATTTACTATTTTATTTCCTTTTGCAAATGAAATTATTTCCTCCTGTATGAGTCTACTTTCCTTGCAAAAAGCAGTTAGAGTAACCAAGAGGCAAAGAGAAAAACAGCCCCTGCCTATAAATTAGTTTTCACTGGCTCCTTTGTTCCCCAGGGCCATAGACTTGATTGTGGGTTAGGAAGCAACACAGCAATTTGGGATTATGCATGGATAAAACAGAGTTATCCTCATGAGCTGATGATATGTCATCATACATTACAACCTTGTGGATATGAATTTGGACTGGGATTGTGGAGGCAAAGTTCAGCAGATCTGGCAAACAATTTACAGTGTAAAATGATCATCTTTATTGAAGAACATCAATTTGTAGACAGGGGAATTAGGGCAAATAAACCCTGGTGATTTATAGGTTACCACAGCAGTCAGTGCTGAAGGAGGCAGCAGACTGGGCTTTATCTGCTCCCCAGCACAGTGGGGTATCTGCTAAGTAGACAGAGAATATTTTTGGTGTGCTGCTACTGCTTTCCATCTAACAGAGCTCTCCCTGGTGTAACTCACTGGCCAGCTAACAGTGCTGTGTGCACAGCTGGTGATATTTTGGATGTCAGGGACACACTCTGGGACAGCAGCTGCAGTGCATCTGCTGGGAAGGGCTGCCACCACACCCAGCTGCACCACTGGGCACTCCAGAAGTTGCCACGTCCTGATGAAGCAGCTCCAAGCACTGCATCAGAACACAAACTTGCTGCTTCAAGTGCGAGCTCTTGCTTTGCAACTCCATGCTCTTTTAGGTTAGCAACCGGTTGCAATTACCAGCAACTGTAAGGAGAGACATCTTAAAAGTGTAATTGGAAAAACAGACTTTGTGTTCATCTGCAGCAGAAGAATATGTGACCGTATGGTAAAGCCATTCAAACACACCAACTCCAGCATTTTGTTCCTTCTAAGGCCAGAGAAACACAGTGGCTAAGAAAATATTACACTATTGCAGATAGTTTAGGTTCCTGAGAACCATGTACTACCTTGTCTTTGTACCAGGCACCTTGTCAGGCCCTGATGTCTCCTGCTCATGGTCTTTTTCATTGCTGTTAATTGGATACAGGGGCAGGTGCTTTACAGATGGGGAACTTCATTTTCAGGTTGTGAAATTGCTAAAGATGTGGAGAATTAAGAAAAGAACAAAGAAGAAAGTGGCTTGGGACACTGAAAGCAGAGGCTGCTCGGTACCAAGTTCAAAGAGCTGCGGAAGGTGGTGGAAGGAGTTCTCTCATGAAGTGGTGAAGGAGACAAAGACTACTTGCTGCACCACAGGGACACACTTACCCTCCCTACTAAAATAAAATACTGTTTGGGCTCCATGGAACAGGACATCCAAAACCAAAATAAGCCACAAACATGATGCTCCATAAATTCCTTTTAAAAATCTTTTTAATGAAGAAATAATTCCATTCCAAAATATAGACACACAATTAAATAGTTTAATCACTTCAAAATATAACATGTCCCCAGTAGGTTCCAACACACACACACAAAACAATACTTAACAGCAATACAAAAACCCCATACAATAGCAGTTCTGTTACAATACCAATGAATATTGTGACATCTTTAGTGTCTCTGTATCTGTCTCAAGTGGTGTCAAGTACAGTAGTTTTAAAAATGCGTTGCAGTTAGTAGCCTCAAGATGTAACTCTTAGTAATTTTTTTTTTTTTTTTTTTTTTTTTTGGTTCAAAGGTAAAAATGCCCTTTATTCTTCAGGACACTGTGGAGTGCTTGTTGTTCACAGCTCCATCTGCTGAATTGAACCAATGTGATTACAGCAACCCGAGGTTGCAATATTTACAAGGTCTATCTACAGTAATTGCCAAGAACCAATAAGGATGGGAGAAGATGACGACTGAAAGTAAAGGCGGACACACGTATGATAAATTATGATGCAACAATTTGGCTCATGCATATAAGAAAATACATATTATATCACAACAAAGGCCACACACCTTTTTATGCAGTTTAGTTAACATTACTACTTACAGACAACCCATTCTCCACCTTCGCTTTGGACATTCAAGGACCCTATACATCTTCACATCCCTGTCTCCTGATTCCAAACCACTGGTTTTCCTCCAGTGACAGTAAAACCACCCGGAGTTTTGACGGCTGTGGTGGGCCATTGGTAGTTAAGAAAAGGGCCCTACCAGGGACCTCTTCTGTAACTGTGTTTGTTTTAATGACCGCAAACCACAACCAAAATAATAGTCAACAAACAGACAAAGACCAGCTGGGTGAAAATGCAGCCAGCTTAACAGTTGGAAAAATGCTTGAAATAGACATTTGCAGAGCTAAGTAAGAGGTGCTTCATCTCAGAGCTCCAGGGCATAAGGGACCCAGAACTCCAACTCTAAGGGATCATCTTGTTGACACCAGCCTAAAATAAAGGGGTTTGACCAGTCAACTTCAGTTCTTACTCCTAGTTCAGAAGCTCTTGCAATGGATTTAGTCTAGTGCATCTATTTTAAGCATGGTGATAATGAGCACGCAGACATTAAAGTGATGAGAGGGATCTATTACTTTTGGTACAGTTAAACATGACATGGGTTGAATTAATCAGCCATTGCACGTAGCTGTGTTCTAGCTTGTTTTCTCCCTGTTCAGGAAATGCTTGCCTGGAATCCTGAGCTGACAGCAATGTCTACAGGTTCACTGGAGTAGCTTAAAACATGGAGTGCTAGGCACTAGTGGAGGCTAACTCATTCCTGAGAGGAGGTTGGAGGAGGGGACAGTGGAGGATATGGTGCCTGCCTTGCCAGGATGGCACATACCCCAGGAGCAAAGACCAGTGACTGCAAAAATGAAAAGCTTACATGAAGATATCTGGATCCCATAGTATGCATTTGGATGTCTGAGAGCAAGCCCAGCTACACGAGGATATACAGACAAGAGATTTGCATACACAGTAAAATGATATGGAAGTGAAAAATGGCAGCAGCTCTTTCATACAGATACTCATTCCCTAACACATAGTGCCCAGGGAAACAGCCACGAGCCTGGAGAACGCATGCAAACAAGTGGACTTACTGGGTCGAGCTACATAGCAATCTCACGGAAATACGGCAGCACACATCCACGTCACCATGAAAGCAAGGACAGACAAGCCACGCTAACCTGCTTTAGATGGGTATCTCATCACTTGCTGTAGGCAAACGGTGCTGGTGTGAAATATCTGTATGAAACACCACTGTTTGCAGGGCTGTTAGACAGTGTCACTTCAGGTCAGCCAGGAACTGGAAGTCCAATATTGTATTAGGGCAGTGAAGTTACCTTGGCCCAGAGGCGGCCCCGAGCTAACACTGCACAGCTCGGGAGGGCGGGAAGCCAGCATGGAACACCTCCTCGTGTCCCTGCCTGGCTGCTGCTCCAGCTGTCCCTGGCCTGGCTCTGGTTCCTCTGCACAGCACTGCCATGTGCCACAGAGGTGTCACCTTTGCTCTGGAGCAGGGTGCTCTGGGGCGCATGTTGATGCTAGTTTGTGTCAATGCCTGCTCAGGAGTATCTGTAGGTTTGTAGTCACAGCAGAGCGAGCGCCTTTTAGCCAGCAGCCTCACTGCCTAACCCTGCCTGATGGCCAGGACAGTCCCCTTTCCCCTGAAATGCCTTGATACTGGAAAAGTACTAAACCAGACGAAACTCCAATTCTGTAACTGTATGCCTGTCCTTTCAAAAAAATCCACTGCTCTTCTTGTGCTTTTCACTGATCGCTATTTCTCCGTCCAGCTCTGAAAGAGTCTCACCATACATTTCCAAGAGGGCATGCAGAACATCTGGTGGCTGGCTAAGGCAGTACACATTCGGAAACCAAAAGAAAACAGTTGCAAGCGCACTTTAAGCCTGTACATTTAAAGCTGAAGGCCTCAAAAATAACATAATGGAAGGGGGCGGGGAGGAAGAGGAGGGGCAGAGAGATGGAAAGAGCTGGTTTGTTGAACACATGCTTACTAAAGCTAAAACATCAATGAAACAATACCATGGAGGATTATACGTAACATCAGTCAGTTCAGGGATCTTATGGCACCTGTGGTTTATAAACAGCTTTAGCAACGAGTATTTCAAAACATAGTTCACAGTTTTAAGAAGATCTGTGCTGATTTAAAAACTAGATTCTATATCATTTGAATGTCACCTTTTGTATATGATATCTATTTGGAAAAAAAATATTTACACTAACTTCTATGGCTGATTTGTTAGATTATTTTGAAAGAAACATTCCTAAGTTACACATTAGCCCTAACTTAGAGAAGTTTATTATTATTATTAATTATATTACTATTATTTTAGTACATTTTGTATAAGCCTTAATTTAAAGACTTGCAAACAAATTGCAAATATAATCTGGTACTTTGCTTTTTGGGCTACTAGATATATACACTCAGGAGTATAATCATTCAGTGTTAAATGCATAATTGTCGCTTTTTATTTCTCCCATGGAAAAAAAAAATGTACAGTGTATAGTAAACCAATCTACTAAAATCTCAAAGTATTCAGAAATCAGATTTCTAACTATAAACAGTATTGTCATTGTAAACTGAACAGGTTCAATATCATGTGCAAAGGGTTTACGTGAGTTATTAACAGCGCCGCCGTGTGTGACAGCAGCACGCGCGTCAGTCTGTTTGCTTCGCCAGTAATGAGCCACGTTACAGAAGATGTAGCTAATATAAGTTAGCTTTAAACAAAAGTCTTGTTGTCAAAAAACACACATCTACAAACTACAACTCTTAGAACAAAAGTACTGTGCTACAGTCCTCAGAACTTAGTTATGTGATTTTTTTGTCAAGAGACGCTGCACCTCTTGGTTCCACTCTTCCGTGAAGTTCGCAGCTGAGTTTTCTTCATCGTCTGTCCGAAAGCAGCTCTCCTCATCGTCAGTTCTTACGTAGCTTTCATTGTCTGTCTGACTGCAGCTTCCCTGTTGAGAAACGTTTATTGAAGGTTTTTAAAGAGTGCTGGTTTAACATGCTGCACCCAACCAGGCAGAGCAGGTAAAGCCTCTGACTGCTGTTTTATTGAGAAAAAAAGGGAGCAGGCTGATTCCTGTGGTTATCCCTCAAGGAGTTAAAAAAGGAAAAAAGCTTTTCTACCAAGGTGAGCTATAGGTATTTGAGCTGGAATTAGAAACTTACAGGGCATGTGGGAAGTTGGAAACTTTCCTTGTCATGGGCAAGAAGACTCTTGCCTGCTCTGCTGTGGGACCTTGGGGTAACTCAGTCTGCACTGACACAGATTTACAGTGTTCCCATTTCACCTTCCACTTTCCCCTTCCAGGTCGCTCTATAAATAGACTATTGGAAGTGAAACCATGGTTTAGCTGCCTTGTGCAATGTTCAGCCACTTGATTTACAGTCACTCACCATCATGAGCTCCCCCTCATATGTAAATGTCTTGTATGTTTTACTGTGTCTAAGAAAACTTGCAGTTACT
Source organism: Cettia cetti (assembly GCA_013401135.1). NCBI lineage: Eukaryota > Metazoa > Chordata > Aves > Passeriformes > Sylviidae > Cettia > Cettia cetti. Next base: position 5,601 of record VZUI01049519.1, read on the forward strand.
TGAAAGGATGATTCTGGGTGCTAAAGCTCATGAACAGCCTAGTCCAGTGGTGCACCAGTTTTTGCTGGTGCTCCTCTGTATCCTGAAGCATCAGTGAGTATGTTAAATTCCTACAGAACAGGCATCAAAGTTTTAGCTGGTAATTGGAAAATGCTTGATAGGTTACTGCCACTACTTCTCAGAACTATGTCAGGATCTACAGTCAGGTAATAAGACAAACTTCTGCTTTTGGCACATTTATTGTAAAGACACTGTTTACACATTTGACCCTTCCTAAGTTAAAGAACTTATCCCTTTTTCTTTTGAACTACCTCAGAGAGAAAACCAATCTGGATTGCATGAGACATGATAATCACAGCATAATATACCACTCCCCACACATGAATTCTTTTCTACTCATTTCAGGGATAAAGCTGGTCTAAAAGATAGGAGATGAAATGCAAATTACTCTGGCAAAAATAGTTAAATTAAATCTGATGAATGAAGAAAGGTCAGGTAGTTTAGTTTGCTGATTCTCCTTCCTGAAATAATTTGATTGTATTAATTATTCAAGCACGAACACTTCCACCCCACTCTTTAATACCTAAGCATGCCAAATGGTATGATGATCTTAATTTAGTGTCTCCTTGTGTCAGATGGTTACAAAAGGCAAGCATTAACATTTGGTTGATAAATGCAAAGGAAACCTGCACTGCAAGTCTAGTGAGAGCTTCACAAAAATTTCTGAGGTACATCTTAAATGGTATCTTTTAAAAATCAGACATGCACCTGTACCTCCTAAGTCTGCAAACTAATTTGGTAATCTTAGCAAAGGAAAGTTTTGCTCTTCACAATTCAGACCAAAAAAAAAAAAAAAAAAATGCAAATCAAAGGCATGGAAGCCTTCTTCCTGTTCTCAGCTGCCTGAGACTGACTTTTACTGAATCAGCTTCAGGGTTATGTAAATAATTGAATCATTTAAGCTAGAAAAGATCATTCAGTCCAGCCACTAACCCAGCACTGCCAAGTCTCACCACTAAACCATGCCCCCAAGTGCCACATCCACATGCCTTTCAAACATCTCCAGGGATGGTGACTTAACCACTTCCTTTGGAGGCCTGTTCCAATGCTTGGCAACCCTTTTGGTGATAAATTTTTTCCTAATATACAAAAAATATAGGAACATCTCATATTTCATGATGGTATCGTTATAAACCACAAGAGTAAAATAAGAGTGGCTTGTGAAACATGGGATGCATTAAGACACATTGACAGTAATGTTAAGTATTTGGGTTTGCTTCATATTTTCTGGATAAATTACTTCTCTTTGGTGGACTGTGGGAAGGGTTATTCTAAATTCTCCCCAGGCTTCTCTCTGCTCCACAGCCAGCACTGGGAGAGAGAAATATACTAGAAATATACAAGAAATATACTAATGAACCTCAGAGCTTTAAATTCACTGCAATGTTTTGGAAGTGCCAAAATTAATTCCAATTTAAGACTCATATGATTTGTCATGATATAAAACTCTTTCTGTACCTCTTCTGTTACTTAATCCACAGGTTCTTCTCTGCTACTTGTCATTCAGTGATTTTTCAAAAAAAATCCCCATCACTTGTGTAATTTTAGAACTGAATTCACAAATTTAAGCTCTTTCTTCCCTGTTAACTTGGTCACAGTTTTTTACAGTGTTTTTCACGCCCACATGCTAAGGAGAGGAGGATTCAGGGAGAAAAACAAACCAAAAAGAAAACCAAAACACAGCTGAATGAATGTAGCAGACATTTTTGAAAATTACTGTGCTGTTATCCTCCTGTTATTTTCAAATGGAATGGTCCAGATAAAACTGGCTTTTATGTATTTTTTATTCAAGAAGAAATGAAAAAGACTGGACTAGACTGACCACATCATCTCCCTTGGCCCATGGGTTTTATCACCTAACATATGATGATACTCCTAATCTCTGCTGGTAAACATGAAAACAGAGGTTCCAAAAAAAAAAAAAAAAAGGCAAGAAATGAGAAAAATATGGAAGTGTTACTGAACATGAATTCTGTCCTGGAAAAACAGTCAAGTTGAATACACAGCATTTTTCAAGAATACATTAATATAAAAATTTTGAGAGGATTTGGGGTTTTTGTATTTTAAAGCAATTCCACCTGTTTCAATACAAACCATTCAGTCTCTTTTGCAAGGGAAAATGTCACCCACAGACACCCAACAACAGTTCATGTTATAAGGTTTTGAGAGAGTGAGAGGGTTTGGAGTAGGAATGGAACTAAATCTTTAACTGAAATTATTATATTTTTGTCAAGATAGGGAAAATCACAGATAAAATGAGAACAAAACCTGCAATAAAGCCTCCAGACTGTACTCCTTCTCAGTGGCTGCCTTAGGTCTGATTTCTATTAGCTTTTCACACCTTCTCACCTGTTATAATAATGCATATAAACGAAACAGGCAGGACCAATTCAAATGTGTGCCAGCACTAAGAAAGCATAGCTTTAGAAAATCCAGGGAACTGTGGGTCTCATGAGGACACGTCCACTGCATGAGTCAACAGCAACTAATTGAAAATGACAACTTCTCAACCAGTTTCTGAAACGCAGGCTTTCGGCTCCCACTGGCCACCCTTGGCAAAAAACCAAATGCTATCAAGGGGCCAAAGATAACATCAAAGCTGCAGTTTCACCTAATGTCAAGCTCTGCCTAGTACCTGCTGAAAATGAGCTCAAATTCCCTCTGTTTCTTTACTACTAATAAAAGAAGTATATTGAGCATAAAAAGTAAATTGAAAACACAATTAAATTATGTTTTATGTATTACTGGAATCACTTCCTGTCTTGAGAATTTGTTTTACTAGATTCTATTTAAAATCAGTTCTGGAAAATTGTACACAGCACTTTTAAAGATGCAAATGCAAATAGATTGCAAAAATCATCAATCAAATAACATCAACTTCAGATGAATAAGGGCATGAACAAAACTCTGTGGCTGGCCATCTGCAGCAACATCACTCATTAGGAGCTACAATAAACTGATCTCATTTCCCCCATCTTTGGTTTGCCTGTTTTTTTATTTTAATAAGCTCAAATGTAATACTGGTGTGAGATAAGAAAGTCTGTTGGGTTTCTACTTCCTATGGTCATCTAGGGCCATATTGAGAGTATTTGTATCATTATTGACTGAATAAGGGCTTAGAAATAAAACTCTTCATGCAGCTTGTAAGCTTCAAGCAAGAGCCCAATGAAAACTGCAAAAGCACTTTAAATACCATGACTGGTATAAACAATTTTGAAGTCATTTTTCCAGTGGTGTGAAATATAAGTACCAAATAAAATACACAAGGTATGACAGACTTCCATATTCACAACGGAGTGAATCTTGAGAATATTGAGAAGATATATTTACCATAATGTACCATAATACATTTTGCTCTTGTGGCTATAGGTGAAGTGTCAAGTCCACCACTTTTGGAAGCACATTTCTGTAGGGTTGGGCTTTTATAGCTCCTGGGAATGTTACAGTCTTTGGTACTGGCCAAAGGGCTCTCCTGAAAGCTGAAAAGAATTTCACTTTTTGACAAGGTTTCAAAAATCATCCAGGAGAGAAGACAGTATCTCAGTCTCAGATATCTGCTAATTTGAGATGGGAAGTGAATTTTCAAGAAAGCCATGCTTTTAGGTCAGTGTGTTTCCCAAATTGCTATCTTAACACTGCTTTGCAACAAGAAAGGAAACCTTGACTAGAACTGCCTGAGTTTTGTAATTCTAATTAAAAAGGGGTTTTTGAGTTATTATTGCAAATTGTAATTATACTCAGTTATATATAAAATGTCCACTATTCACATAGTTATACCCACATGTTGTTGTTGAAAGATCAACTTTCTTTTTCATGATAACCTGATCTAAAAATGACAACTGCACCAAAACAGAGTAAGAAAACTTATTTTTCCAGCAGTCAGTGTTTAGGAAACTCTACATGCCTCATGTTTTTTACAAGACTACTGAGAAAATTAATGTAACTCGAGGAGCAATGTTAGGAGAATTTTTATGAGCAGTTATTTGGTGTTTATAGTACTCTGGGTATTGCAGTTTACTTGCTTTTCACATCCAGTTATTCTGCTTCAACTGCAAGAGACACTGAGACAGATGCTTTGGAAATACCCACTAGCTGCTGCTTTCACAAGTTACACATTTTAACAGTCCAATTTTACTGTCAGAAGATGCAAACCCCTTGAATCAGGTCAAGTTTTACCATCAAAACTGCCATATAAATAAGGAGGTCTAACATAAAACATGACACACAAAATCTAACAATATGAGCTCCTGTAAGAGTTGGCACAGGCGAGTTCACTGGTTTTGCTCATCTGAACATGACCCTGCTCCCAAGCTCCAGTGTCCATTTGATTCTTGACCTCTGTTTGCTTTTAGTTCTGGCTTTGAGGAGAGGCCCAGTCTGCAGACCAGAATCAGATCCCTATTCTGATTTCTCCTCCCTTTCCGTCCCCGTTAGTCCACGGTTCAGTGTCTCAGCAGGATGGACAGCACTATCTCACTGCCATCTTCACAGCAGGGCGCTGCACTCTCCTAGAAAATCAGAAATGCTGAGTCCACAGCTGCAGAAGAGGCAAGGAGAAATGTGTGCTCTCCCTTTTCCTGGACAAAGGTTCAGAGTAACAGGCTACTTCATAAAAATAGATGTCTGTATTCCTGAGGAGAAACACAATTGACGAACTTGGCAATAATCTCAGTGCTGCAGCTGTGAGGCTGGCATGTGTAAGGAACATGACCTGAATATGGGACAGAAGAGAATTTATAGATCTTGCCATATTCCTGAACTGCCAGCTTCTATCCAGTAGCTGAGCACCTTCCACTTTGCTTGGGGCATTTTAAACTTCCACAACACATCTGAGGACACCTCTGTGGTTAAGCAGTTGATGGATTGCTTTCTTTAATGTTTGCATAAGTCTTGCTTCACACATTAGAGCAGATGTTCTCATCTCATCAGAGATTATTTATTTCAGTTATCCTAGGAGGACTAAAACACTGAAAAGAATTAAACTCAGGTCTCCTGAAATGTAATCTGATTCCTTATCTTCAGGATAAGGTTTCTCTGAACTGCTAACGTATTTGTCATCATCCCCAGGGATGAAAAGCCCCCATTTCCACTCTGATGGTCAACAAAGGAAAAATATTAAAAGGCTGATGGCTTAAGAGGAATCCTTGGGACTAGAGCTACAGATCCATAAATTAGAACTGATTCAGACAGATTCCAAGACATCCCAACACGGGTTAAAAGGAGAAAGAAACAGCATTGTCACATACATTCAGATACCACAAGATGCATTGTAACTGAAATGTGTATTTTCAGGATTAATTTCAAACTTTCTTCTAAATTTTAGTAATACTTACTTGAGAGGAGAGAGAAGAATATTGCACTCAACTTTGCAAACTGACCTGTAGATAACAAAGGACAGAAAACAGGAAGATGACAAATTAAGCCCGTGAGCAGCCAGGCAGTGTATTACTCTGAAAAAAAGCCATGCACAAGCCTAGAAATAAAGGGAGCAATTAGGGACTCAGAAAATAAACCCAGTGAAAACTGTCTTACACAACATATCAGCAAAAGACTGTACCAAGAACAAAAGTGGAAACAGATGTGGGAGGATACACACTGTTAGCATTTACACTTGTGCATTAAATGGGTTTGGGGTTTTTTTTCTTATACAGATACTTGTTATTTACAACATGCTTAAAAAAAAAAAAAAAAAAAAAGAGAAAGAAGCCTCCTCTAAGGTTTCATGTCCCTGATTTCCCTATGTATCTTGGGTTTTTTTAATACTAATTTAGAGTTTAGCACAAAAATCTTTCTTGGACACAAGGTGATACAAAATAGCGAGAGTGGGTTTGGGCCATCCATCTTTCATGCTACACTACATCTACATGTTTTTCTAGATGTGCTGATTTTACATGAAGTGAGACATTTAAAAACATAAAAATGGTTACCAGATTGCTACTGAGGTGACCATTCTGCAACCTCAGTAGGAGTTTCTCTGTGCAGATTTTTTCAGCTGACAATTGCATTATGATAGCTACAGCTTCTGGCTTCTTTTGGCAATCCAGATGAATGCAGTGTATATGTGAGAATAAACAGTAAAACAGCTTGTAATAAATTCCAATGGTTTGATGCAAATGAGAATAGTTGACCTGGCCTCTGTTCAACAGGATACCCTAAACAGAAATTTTCCAATTTTCCTTTGTTTTACCAAGTAGAAAGCTGTGGCTTTTTTTAGAATACTCAGTGATTAGTAGAAAAAGGGAAAGAAGAGAAAAATACCACAAATAAACAGCAAATTGCAGAGAACAATCAATGCCAAAGCATGTGTCTCGTGATCAACATTTGACACTCTTCAACCAGCTCCTAATCATCTTAGTAGTCCTTATTAACTTAATATCTTTTCTTGCTTCCTTTACACCCATTCCCTAATTTAAATGGCATCACCCATACTGGGAAGAACTTCTCATGCATTGCCATTACTTGCTTTGGGGCTGTGGTATCAACTAAAAATAGATTCTACATACAGGTCACTACTGTCAAATCACTGCCTGATAGAAGCTGACAATCTCACAGATAATAAAGTACATCATGAAACTCCTGTTGAAAAAATGCTGCAAAGCAGAACTTGTCTAGAATGAGGAAAACAGCAGGAAAACTGTTTTGACTGAAGCAAGAGTAACACCCAGTGCCATCAAGTGACATGCATAACTTCTCCTGCCCTTATTTGCAGTGCACATACATACTGAATTGTATGCATATACAAAATACTGTTCTAACTTGTGAAACTCAAGTAACACTATTGCCATATATTGCACTTCCATACTGTAATTAAAATACAGTCAAACTGGTCTGTTGTTCTTTCTGAAGAAAATGGAAGTTTTACCAGCAAGAATAGCATTTATTATTTGATGCCTGACAACTGTGACTATGTAGGCACTTCTCTAAACTGACAACTGCTTTTCATTACATCAGCAGTAGCTGTTCATCCTGTTCAGAAGTTTAAAGGCTGTGATTTTTGACATTTCCTTTCTGACAATTCCCCCTGTCACTTGCTGTTGCCTTAGTAAATGATCTAAAACATTAGATCCTGCTCCTGTCCTTAAAGACCTCTGCAATGAAATGACTTTTTGGCAAGCTACCATGAGCATGCAGCATGTCTACATCAACAAGATGCAGCAGGTCTACATCAACAACAAGATGTCCACATCAGAGGTACCTCAAATTTTGGTAAGTTTCAATGAACTTCTGCAAGACTAACATATCCTAGCAGCTTTACAGCAAAGAAGACCAAAAGAACAGCCAACCTTCATTAAAGGACAAGCCTGTCAGACACAGATTGTCTCCAAAGTGACCAGCACTGAACACTAGAGGAAAAATACTACTAGATTTTATTAGCTCCTAGAAATCAGCAGTATAAAGAATTCCTGCCCATGAAGTGATTTTGAACCTCATTTGAAGGCATCTCATCTCTCAGAACATGTCTAATGTGTTTTTTTTAGCCCATTTAATACGTTCTTTAGGGGTGAGGTCCAAATTTGAGCCCATCACCATGTGGGAACAAAGTTATTTTTGTTTGCTTCAGCTCTGCTCCCAAATAACTGAACTAGGTTTTCCCTCCTATTGACACTACTTCCAACTTTATAAGAAGCAAAGTATTTTAAATTCAGATATTCCAAGTCAGAATAACTGAAAACATGGCAATAATCTGGCAACACCAGGTAGAACTGGAGACCATGATGCAGATGTGGGCATCTATAGAATTCCAGCTCTCCCTGGAATATTTGCTTTACTCAGACTCTTAAACAAATGCCCTTTGAGAGCTTCCTCAGGGAGGTGTTTAATAACATATCCCTGGGCTTCTCTGCACCAGATGCTTGTTGAATACTTGGTTCCCTGGGATACAATTAGTTTCAGACTCTTTTCTGTACCTCCAGATTCTGACAATGACGGTAACACACAGATTACGCTTGAGCTGCAGTTCACATTGGAGAATGTTTTTTGCTACTGGAGAAAAAAAAAAAGGAAGAAAATAGCAGGACATCTTGACACTATCAACCAGCACCTGTGGTATGGGGAATGAGATCTAAGTGACTTGGAAGGCATGGGCAGAGAACAAGCTCAGAGGCAGTTCTGTCCCACCTGGTACCCTTATGGACTACTGCTGCATGCCTCAGGCATGTGGCCTTCTTGGATATGCACAAAGGTTGGACACACGTATGTCTGTGGAAGGGTGGCAGCAGTTTTTGGAATGTGGCTGCTCTGGTAACCCAGAAGAGGTCATACCCCAGAGCCCAGGGTTGGTTAGACGGCACTGGGCACCTGAGGGCCATCATCCTTTCTCACTTATGGAGAAAGAAGGGCAACAGGTGATCTTCCCTCACCTGGTAGGCCTCATCCTGCAGCTTCTGCTTCAGGTACTCCTCCATTTTCAGTTCATTCTCCAGCTGGCGGACAGAGTCATTCTCATAATTCTCATCATCTGCTCTGACATAAGGATCTCCATCTTCTGTAACCCTAAAGACAATTATTAATAAATAGCCTCCTGAGATGGATTACATTCAGAGTCAATAAAACTTCTCTTTATTGTAATCTATGAGGACTGTGGGTTACTTTTAGTCTAACCACATGCTCCACTGGTTAGTATTTTCCTGGCAGTGGAGAACTTTTCTGTTATTTCCCTCCCTCATGAAGTACACCAAAGGGCATATTCTGCTGAAGGCACTCCCCTAAAGAAATGAGGAACAAAAGTTCTCAATAACTTCATACAAAGAGGATGAACTAAAAATAACTAGAAAGATGCCGATTGTCTCTGAAAGGAAGGATCAGGTTGTAAAAATCAATCTGTTTGCTCATCAATTGACTAGGTCAATGAAAAAATTCTGTCTTTTCCATTTACACATTTCTCCTTTTCCAGTGAGCACCAACAGGTCCCTTAGTCTGGATAAACAGGGAATAGGACTTGCAGGGCATGTTTGGGAAAACAGCATCTCTGCTGCCTGAGTGTTCCAGGCTGGATGTGAGACAGCTCACTCCTGAGGGAGTCCCAAGTTCCAGGCTTTATTGTTTACAGAGCCCACTACTATGCAACCATGAAGCAGTCCTCACTGGGATTTATGCCTTTTTTCCTCCCCAAATAACTGAGAGGTAGAGGAAATACTGTGTGCTGCCCACTGTTTTCAGAGGAATAAGAACAAGGCCAGGAAGGGGCATCAGGCAGGTACGCACATGTCACTGCGGATGGAGCCGGTGGCAGCAGCGCTGTGGATGTATCCCGGCTTCCGGGCATGGATCTGCGCCAGGAAAGCCTTCTCAGACGTCGGGGATGGAACCAGGTCATCAAAGTGAGTCCGGCCAAACTCAGAATCCACGTTGCTCTCTGTCTCGCTGCCCACTTCTGTGAAGCAAAATGTCCCATTTAACTTTCACAAAAGTATACTTGCCTATTTCTTTAAGCGCTGCTTTGCCTTTCCAACTGAGAATGCCACCTCCTCACAGTGAAAAAATCATATTATTCTACTTATACTGGCAAAGCTTATAGTTTTCTTCTTGTGGTGGGACCAAATACTGTAGCTTTTGCTTGTCTCAGTTATTAGGTAGGATATTTTAATGGTAATACTACAGACTGCATTTTACAACAGCTCCTGTATGATTGATGCTAAATCTAATTTCTGTAGAGTGAAATCTCACTCCATGTGGAATCACAGACAAACTTAAAAGTTTTCGCTGTATCCAGCTGCAACTCTACATCCATGGCTTTGAGAACTGCTGAGCTCCAGAAGCTGTTATTTAGGGATTTTTTTAATAAAAGCATAAAAAGCTTTGAAGATAGTTATCTTCCTTCCTCTCACTTTTTTCATATAAATGTGAAATGTCACTGTGGTGACTAATCCCCCTCATTAGCCTCACTCACCAGAATTTAGTTCTTTTACCAAAGAAGACATGGTGTTGGTGATTGAATCAGCTGCCACCAGCAAATCATTTCTTAAGTTTCGTCTTGCACCTGAAGCAAGAGATGGACAAAGCACAGTGTTACTATTATTCACACGACATATGTTTCACTGTTGAAAGCAGTTTTGACCCTGCTGAAAGCTGTCATTGTGATAATTCAGGGTATCAAAATCCTTAGGAGAGGCACGTGCAGAAGAGTTCTCTGCAGAATGGCCTCATTTACTTATGCTGTATGCAAAAGCAGAAGCCTGTCCTCATGCTTCATTTAATCACAATGCCAGATATGTGGAGATTATTCATTGCCATCAAGCTTGCATTTGTGTAGTGACACCAGCAGACCAGGCCTGAAAGGTTAAATCCAGCATGAACTCATTAACAGTGCCTGTGGGGGAGGAGGGAAGAAATGCAGTGTTTTCTCTAAGTTCCCACAGCTCAGTTTAATGACACCATTATTGCCAGGTATTTGCCAGATAATTATGGCAACTGTTGAAGAAACACACTTGACCTCATTCCTCATCAAGACTATATGGATTTCTCTTCTCTGCTCCCTATCAGCCTCTCCTGTAGCTCAAGGACTTTCTTGTACATTCTATAATTTACTATCTCTTCCTCTCTCCCCACAACCCCCCCCCTTTTTTTTTTTTTTAATAAAG
>VZUI01049522.1:0-38176 GCA_013401135.1 Cettia cetti
CCGTACCCCCGGCCCGCCCCGAGCCCGCCCGCCGGGCCCGGGCTGGCCGGGCGCCATGGCCGCCTCAGGGCCGGCCTGAGGCCCCTCCGTGGGCTGAGGGCCGCGCCGTGTCTCGGAGATCGCGCGTGTCTCCCCACGGTTTACACACATCCCCGTCGGTGTCACGCTAACAAGGGTCCCCACAGCGCCACCGTCGTGTTCCTGTGGGGGCTTGTCCCTCCATTGTCCCCCCTCAGTATCCTCGTTGCTCGTGTCCCCGTAGTTCACGCGTGTCCCCTCAATCACATCCCCTCAGTGCCCTCCCCGGGCTCACAAATTCGCCTCTCTGTTCGCTCTGTTCTCCTCCATGTCCCCGTGGCTCGTGTCCCCTCACTGTCCCGCCTCAGAATCGTCATTGTTCCTACACACCCCTGCAGTGTCCCTACAGCTCACACATGTCCCCTCAGTGTTCCTACACACACATGTCCCCCTCCATGTTCTCATGGTCCAGTTACATCCCCTCATTGTCCCCGTGGTTTGCAGACGTTCCCGTCAGTGTTCCCACAGCTCACATGTCCCTTCAGAGACCCCCCTCACTGTCTTCACACGTCTGTCCCCATCAGTGGGGTGCACGTGTGCCCTCGGCGTCCCTCTCTCCTCTCCAGGAACCTCTGATGGAGGCAGGAGCCATCCTCTGCCCCACGACAGGTCGTGTCTGTGTCCCCTGTCCACACAGTGGAGGACATTCAGCAGGTCCCTGGGTTCATCAGGGGCAGGGTGACATGGACACGGGCACTCTGAGCACCCTTCCTTGAGGAAACCCATGTCTGACCACACAAGCTGGTTGTCTGAGGAGCAGACAGGTGTAGGTAGATGGATCCTGATGGCTCTTCTATTATAGATAAAGGAAATGGGAATTGAGAAGAAATCCCTGCAAACATTAGAAGCTCTGGTTTATTCAGATGTCAGAGTAGCTGCTTTGGTTTCTCCATAGACAAATGAGCCACAGGAATTAGATTGAGCCTTCTGGATCTTCTCATCACTTGGGTCTGAAATGACCCTGACCGCCCTGACGAGCACACCTGAGATGTGCCAAAAGCAGCAGCATTTTTTCTGTGACAATACATGGGGCTGATAAAAGGGCACGTGGGGCTTTCAAACCCACAAGAGCCTCATGCGTGCAGTACTGTCATGTTTGCACACAAGGGCACTTCCAGGAGCTCCAGCTGGTGTTTGGACTCTGTCAGGGGCTCTGTTTCAGTTCATTCCCTTGACATCAGCAAAGCACAGCCTAGCAGAAAACACGCTGTGAAAACAACCTGCCATACATCTGCTTTTCGAGTAGACTGCGCTAATTAAAGGGACTGACAGGGTGTGATGGGACAATAATCCTGATTTAATAAGACTTTTCTGCTTTTCAATCTCATGGATAGACCTGAAGATCGCTATACCATGGCTAGAGCTCCTGGGAATTGTGTGTAAATAGGTAACAATACTACTGACAAGAAGTTGTGTCCACCACCATCCACTTTTAGAGCTTGATGAAAATTCTTGATTCGCTCTTACACTGAAATTAGACTCACAATACCAGCAAATTCTTATTGATTTTGTATTTTTTTCGCTGATAACTTTCCCTTTGAGTAACACTTGGTTTGTGGAAATCTGTGAATCAATGTTCCATCAAATCAGCAGGGATAGGAAACAGACTAAACAGGAAAAAGAAGTGTCTGCAAACACTTTTAAAGACATACAATTCCACAAACCTCAAAAGGAACAAAAAAATTATGTATATCTTTTAAAACAGGATTTGAATTTTTTTCTGCAAATTGGTTTGTGAATAGTAAACAAGTTGTTGTCCAACATAATTGTTTCTTTCTCCATCAGAAGATGGAAATTTCTAAAATGGTTAGAAGAATTTAGAAGACTTCTAAAACGTTTTTTAATTAATATTTTCAGAGCATTCCTTGTGAAAATGCCATGCTTCATTTTTTCCTTGCATTTTCCCCTGCCGTTCTCTCCTCATCTCACCCTTTTTTCTTTCCATTTACCCATGAAAAGGGAAAGAGAAAAGCAGAAAAGAAATGGCAACAGAAAACCATAAAATAAATATAAAAATATGGAAATCTATTCTGTGTTTCAGTTGAGAAAAGATTCTAAAACCAAACAACAAACATAAACGCTGTACCCTTGTGCAAACTGAAACCAAGGGGAGAAATTCAGGAAAGCATCAACAAGAAGAATGTATTAAATTAGAAAACTCATTGACATGTGTGAGACCAGAGCAAGAACTACTAACACAGAACCTTTTCCACCATATTTCAGTAGACTCCTTCTCTCTTGGAGTCCTTGTGGGACTGACCTTGCTCAGAGCAATGCCATGAGGACAGCCAGGTGACCTGCAGGAACACACACCTCCAGACCTGGAGATCCCAGTGAAAATTCTTTAACCCATGCTGAGCTTGTTTGGTGATAGCCAACCCTTCAAAAAGAACACTTGGACATAGGGATGCTGGTGTCGAGCTTCCTGGTCAACGACACCATGAGAATTCCCCCCAATTTCCCCTTCCTTTTTAACCCCCTCTTGATTTTTTGATTCAAATACTGATCCAAACTGTTATCCTTCCTCTCTTGGCACATCTCCACACGACAATGCTTTTGCCAACAAGAAGATGACAGAGCACATAAACCTCCCACCATACAAATGGATATCATCCCAAAGACGTTCTAGGCAAAGCTAACTGTTTTTCCACCCTGGGAGAGTTCATGGATGGCTGCAGTGATTAACCCTGAAGCCTGCTGGCTTGTTCAGTAGTAATCGTTGACTGATCCATTGTGTCGTGTTTTCATTTCAACCCTTGTAGATCTTGGGAGCCTTCCAGTGTGTGAGTCTGCATGTTTCCAATGTCCACCTCACTGGTGCTTCTAAATTAGGGATTTTGACTTTCCCTATTGGAACCTGAAGATTCTTTTTTTGGCTTAAGTGGCTTTCACCTGCATGGGGCCAGAGTGCTTCCTCCAGAAATCAGCAGAGGAATCATGAACAGGCAACAGCAACAAAACAACCAGGAAAAAATATTCCAGTTACTTTAAAATAAATTTTTTAAAAATCTTTTTCAGTGAAAGAACAGACAATATAGTTTTCACCACTGGCCCAGGAAAGAAGATGTCGTGCTGTTTTCCAGTCAAATTCAACTTGACACCAGTTTTTTATGGTAGGTATTTGAAATTCTGGCCTCAGTGGAGGGAATGAAAAAATCTTAATGGCTCTAAGGAATCAGGTCCTTCCCTTCTACGTTTCATCTGCACATCAGTGCAGATGGATGCTTACAGTAGGGTCTATGTAATCTAGCTGTTGCCTCCTGGAAATGTAGGATTTTAATGCCCCTGGGAAACAGAGGTGATTGCTTTCCACACCTTCAGAAGGTCAACACAAAGACTGGAAGAAATCAGATTTGAATTTCTTTGCTAGGGGAGGAGAGGAAGGCCTTCAGAGAGCTGTTTGCAGCTCCCTGAGTCTCCTGCCTGAGACATACAAGTCTCAGCACTTGGCACAGGTTGGAGTAGCCCTCAGGCCACATTTTCTACAAACCTGCACAGCAGCAGCAGTGCAGAGAACACTCATTGTGCCACCTCCTCTTCTTCCTGCTGCTGTTTCCCTCTCCAAAGACTGGCAAGCTCTGTCTGCAGCTTTTTCCTTGGGTCTGGCTGCTGTTTGCTTTCTGTTCTTGGGAGACCCAATAGAAACATCATCAGAGATGAGTCCATCCGTCATCTCCTTCAACTGCTTTGATCTGGAGTAGTTTGAAAATTGATGCCTCAAAGGCATGGTGGGGAGGAGGGAACAAAATGAAAGGGAAGAGGGCAGGAAGGGCTTGCCTTTTATAGTCATGTTTGTCAAGAGAAGCTTGAATAAAGGTGCTCCCAAACATCCCGAAGAAGGAGATGTGCTGGGCAGCCTGCAGTGTCCTCAGGGGCTGTATTACAGTCTGGCCTTTTTCTGAGGAGGATTCATGAAGAGTCCATGGGAGAGATCTTGTTTTCTACTGAGCAACATGAAGTCCTCAGAAGAGCCACGGCACATGAGCTGTGGCAGGAAGACCTAGAGCACTTTCTCGGTATGCAGACTTTAGTTTGGCAAGAAGACTTTGTTTGGCCTGGGATGCCAAGCAGTTTGGACAGACTCCAGCCCCTTTGCAGAAATCCTCTCTGCCTGCACCTGGGAGGAACATGAGATGTGTTCCTCAGCTCTTCCCAGTGCCCCTGGCCTGCTCACTTCATTGCAAGCTGGATGCTGGACCAGCCACCCATGCATAGTCACCTGGATTTACCAGAAGGAGCCAGATTTCAAGAAGTCTGAAACCACAGAAAGAAACTCCCTGGCCTCCTGTGATGCCAGAGCCAAAGAATATTGCTCTTGTCCTGCTTCATTGAGGTTCCTGGCCAGCAACTGAAATAACACAGTCCCAAAAACAATCCTACCACAGTGTCACATGTTGATGTAGCATTTCTCCAGGCTGGCTAAGTGCTCACACCTGATCAAAAAATATTCGGAGTAGGAAATAAAAAGTCATCTGTAAATGCATTTTCCAATAGCAGAGGCAGGCAAGGAATTTTGCAAATACCACTTGCTTGCCCAAACTCCAATAAAATATAAACTCTGCAGACAGGCATGGTTGACCTAGGGTAAATATTTAACTTTATCCTTCAAAGGCACATGCAGTTTTACCAGAAAGAAGATGAAAAATATAGAATAATACCCACACACACGTACCTTGTTTACCCTAAGTACCCTTTGATGGCTGTGGAAACAAAGTTATACTGAGGCAGGAGTAATTTTAAAATTGTGTGTGTTGTTCCCTTTTCCAAAACCATCATAATATAAAAACATGAAGAAAAACCAATCACCCCCCAAGAATAGTAGAATTTTCTCCTTCATAAGCTCTGCCTGAGGTTTTCCTTTGAGTTTAAAGCAGGGAAAAGCAGGGAAAAGTAGGGGAAAAAAGGGCAAGAACAAGCACAGACATTCAAGATCTTGGATATGTGACAACCTGTCCTAGCAGGGGACATTGCCTCTAGCTGGGGGAGGAAATTCAGGGTCAGGCTTTTGAAAACAAGCAGGGCTGATCTGAAAACAAGCTGTGTGATCTCCCCTCGCAGTGAAGCTTTGCTCCCGAAGAAGCGAGGGAAGCGACCAGGACGTCTCAGCCATGGGAAGCATGCTTGAATGAAGAGCTTGAAAATGCTCCAAGTGCCTGCTGATGTCTCCTGTGGCAGTGGGTTGATAGAGGTGGGTAAATTGGACATCTGAGGGTTTGCCCGGCATGGAAGGATTCATACACAAGCAGAGCGTGCATTGATTTGCATCGGTTGTATGGGATATGCTATAAAAAGCTGCTTTGGGAGGGGTGGAAATAAAAGTGTGAGCAATTTCTGAACGTTGATTGTGATTCAGTGGCTAGAAGCAACAAGGGGGATCTCTATCCTTACATATTTTATCCCTGATTACAGGATGACAATGAATACTGTATCCCTGATTATGCATGACAGTAAACTGGGATGACAGCGAACAGGAATGACAAAGCTTCTGCCAAGGAACACAGGGGACTGGGCAGCTGCCCTTTGCCCACTGTAAGGCTGTCTTCCCATGCCCCCAGCATGCAGGATGTGGCCACACCAAGGAGCTGTGGGAGCCAACACATCTCTGAGAAGTAACTGGAAAAGGGTAAGCACAGCAAGAATGTGATATTTTCAGAGAATTCTTTCCAAGTGTCCAACAATCTGCAACTCAGATATTTCCAGGTGGTCCTTTGATTTAAAAGCCTTCCATTAATTTTCCACCTGGAAATTTGTCTGCTGTGTTTTTTTTAACCCCATCATCTCTTTTCCAGAGAAGTGGTTAGTCCTCTGCAGAGCTCACTGTGTGCTTCTGTCACCCTCTGCATCTCTCCTGGTGGAGACAGGTAGCTAACAGGGCTGCATCCACTAAAAATCTCTATGTTTGCTACAGTCTCTGAGATACAGATTTAAGGAGTTACAGCCTTTTGTCTCTGTCCTCCAAGGCTGTTGTTCAGCCACCAAGTGGAATTCCCTCCTTCATGAGGAAGGGAATTTGGCTTTCTGGCTCAGGAGATGTTATTAGGCTCATGAGTCTGTCAGTCCTTGAATTTCTGCTCAGAGGTAATCTCAGGCAGCTCCTCAGCAGAGGTCTCTCTCCAGCCCACCTGCCTATTCTTGTGAAACTCACAGAAATACACTTCCTGTGAGATTTCCACCCTTCAGCAAAACATGCAGTGGAACTGTATGTTGGAAACAAATGCTGTTAATGAGGGATGGGTTGATGAAGTCAAGTAGAGACACATCTCCCAGTGCATGTGCCAATGTACCTAGCTAAAACTTAACCTTTATGTTTACTGTTGTCCCAACTCTCTGTGTGACTCACAAAGTATATGCAGATTTTCTCTTTAATCCTGAAAAGAGCCATAAAAATATGTGGAAATGCAGGGCAGTGGCATATATCTAAGGAAAATGGTAAATTCATACTCAAAAGAAAGGAGACAGAATCATGTGTGATGAGTCCTCAGGTTAGTATGAAAATATCCTCAAAGTCTTCGAAGTCACAGCAGGGTGACAGTCACATTGCTGCTCTCTCCCTTTCCTCCCAACATGTTTGCATCATGGAAAATGAGCTTTTTGCTGCTAAATTCCACAGTTGCAGACATTTCTTAGCTGGACCTGGGAAAGTACATAGGTACCTGATGCTTTTCTGGGGCTTGTATTTCTTGGTGATCTCAAAGCCTTTGAGAATCTGAGCTTACTTTAACTATTGGACAATTTTCAAAGCTGCCTGGGCTACTGTAGGTCTGTGAGATACCTGCTGGGAGCTGCAAAGGCCCTTTTACTCACCTGAACTGAAGCAATTTTAGCTCCCTAATGAAGGAGCATCATTATCAAAACCAGGCAAAACGAAACAAACAATGAAATACCTGTGCAGAGTAGATTACACACCACTGTGGCTGTGTCACAGTCCTGTTACTGCAGGCTTTGGAGCAACAGCCCAGCTGGGAATTAAGATGAGAAAAACAAGGCAAGAGGAGCATGAACTTTCCACCTGCCTGAGGTCAGAGCCAAGACCTCCTGCATCAGGGAGTGCAGTTCACCTCTGGCACAGTGCAGCCACAGAGCAGGGAGCCCAGCCCCAGGGTGAAGCCCCTGGTCCTGCACTGGGGCTCTTGATCTTAGGGGTGGGTGAAGAGGTCCTAACTCAGCCTTGTTACCCCCAGCTTGCAAAGGAGCTTTGAGAAAAGTGAAGAGAGGCAAAGCCACCCCTTGCTCCTTTTTTCAGAGGTGACAGAGTGGCTCCACTGGCAGCAGAGGATGTGCTGAGCAGAGGATATGCTGAGCAGAGCCACCTCATCTTTCTGGTGGATAAGGAGAGGCAGCAGAGGCGGCTGCTGGAGCAGACTGAAAGTTTTTTCCGAGTGCCACAGGAAAAGAAACCATTATGAGAGTGTGCTAAAAGCCTATTCATTGCTAAGGAAAGGGCTGCTGAAGAATGTGGGATGCATGCCGAAAACTGCCAGCCAGAGCAACAGAGAGATTATTAAAGCCCTTTGCAAAGACCCCCATCTCCTTCCTTTGGCAGTAGCAATTCTGGACATGGAGTGGTTTTGGCCCTACCCATTGAAGTGCTGTAAATAGCTGTGTGCATGGAGGCAGAAGCTGGCTTACAGCTCAGGGGCTTTTCGTGTGGGAACTGTAGGTAGCAGGCGTGGCTGTTCTCAGCTGCGCTCCTCAGCAGCGAGCAGTGCTGACCCTCTGCAGGCTGGCTGACTGAGCACACAGGAAGCTGGGGCTAGGAAGACTTCCAGTCTTCCAGTAGGAATATCTTGCCCTGAATCAGCAGCTACCTGAGAGCTGCCTCCTGCTTTCTCTGTCCCAGTTTCTGCCTTCCTTTCCTGCCTGCTTTTGCATTTCTTTCTCTTACCCCACCTTAGCGTTTTTATCTCCTCGGTGTTGTTTGGGATGAGTGCCTGTGAGACAAGCCCTAGCCAAGGGGAACCCATCCAAGGAACAAAGCCCTGGAGCAATGACTCCTACAAGCCAGGCTGTCCCTTTGCTCTCTAAGGTGAAGCTGATCCTGTGAGATTGCTGTGCCCACAACTATTTTGCTTTAGGAGCTGGTGCACTCTCTCCCTGCACGCTCAGCAGCAGTAGGTGCTGTACAGACACATCAGGGAAACCCCCATCCCATCAAGGGTTTCTGCAGGATGAGTAGAGAAGTGGAGGCACAGGAAGGTAAAGAGACGTGCCCAGGATTACCCAGCACACCCAGCTCTTAAATCTGCTCTGTCCCATGCTGTCCCCTCCTGTGTCACATATTCGGGCTGAATAGCACAGCTGCAGGCTGGGAGCATTGCTTTCCTGCCTCTAGGAATGGCATGGCAGGGAAGCAGCAGGAAGGAGGTGGTGAGGCTCTACCCTCTGGGCATATTGAGGTGGTTTATTAACTACTCCTGGCTCCAAGGAGACTCCAGCATGACCACTTCCATCCCCAAGGGTTTAAAAGTCAGGAGTCAGGTCCCTCCAATAGCATGAGACTTTATGGTTTCAAAAGCATAAGGTTTGAAAGAAAAATAAGTGCAGGCTCTTAATTTGCCTTTCTTACTAGAATTCTTTGATCACATTTTTGAGTTTTTAGCCCAAAAATCAGTGTTTATTCTGCCTTTTGGTTAGGCAACACAGAGCACCTTCCTTGGCTGCTCACTCAGATATACTCATGAGACTTTTCAGAACCTGAAGTCTTTGAGCTCTCTGATCCTCTGTCCACCTTCATTAAATGTGGTTGATGGGTTCAAGTTGTGAGGGAATCAGCAGCTCTGCCCACACATAGTACCCTTAGCTAAACTTTGTGTCCTTTGAAAATGGGACAGAAATAGAGATGTCCAAGGTTACTGCTACTTTTTAAAGGATAAAACAAAATCTTCTTGGAGTGGCAGAAAGACATGGAAACACTTCATGTGTTGGAAAAGCAGCTCAGAGGTTGGACCAGGAGTCTCCCTGGAAAGAAGAAAGCACACTTAAAAACCAACCTCAGCTGAAGCAAAACCATTGAAAACAAACTGCCTGCACCAGGAATTTGGGGGAAGAGCCAATGCTGGGAAAGGGAGAGAAAAGAGCACAGAGTATGATTTAGTTCAAGTGAAAACAGAGCAGCTCCTCTGAAGAACATGACAGGGAGGTGCGTGTTACAACTGGCCAGGATGAAAAGAATCAGAAAAGAAAGAAGGAGAGGCAAAGACAGCTTTAGGAATAATGACAGGGAGATCAGATTTTCAGGCAGAGCTCAGACATGTCAGCTAAGTGGAGCCTTGTGAGTGCTGCATGATGCTTAATCCAAAAGGCATCCAAAATTCCACTAACAATATCCAATTCAAGCCCACAGATGCACTGCTTCACCTACAGCCTTGGGGCTCAAAAAAAAAAAAAATCCTGGTGCTTGGAGGTTTGC
Organism: Cettia cetti; assembly: GCA_013401135.1. NCBI lineage: Eukaryota > Metazoa > Chordata > Aves > Passeriformes > Sylviidae > Cettia > Cettia cetti. The sequence continues at coordinate 9,488 of VZUI01049522.1, forward strand.
CCTTCCTTCCCTGCATCCATCCCAAATCCTGAGTTACCTTTGTAAGGGAGCTGTTCAGCTGGGCTCAGCTAATGAACAGTGGGAGATCTGCCTGCAAAAGCCTCAGAGCATTTTCACCCCAGTGCAACCTGGAGATGAATGGCTGAGATGGGAGTGCAAGTCGTTTTGATCTCTCTGGTTTACCTCCCCAGAATTAAATGATGATGTTCTTATAATTTCTTCACTGCCAGGAAGGGTTCAGATACCCCTGGTGCTGCAGCACATTTGTGCAAGTGGTGGCTGAATGATCTGGTACTGAGCAGAAAGACAGGGGAGAAGCAAGGGTTCTCCAGGATGTGCACAAGGATGAATTATCAGGTGTGAATCCTGTGACAGGAGACTGGCCACCCCTTGCTCCCAGCTGGAAACAGAGGAAGTGTTCAGGAAAATAAATTGAGATTTCAAAATTTTGAGACATTTCAAATTTCCAATTTTGAAATTTTGAAAAGGGGAAGCTAATGGGGACAGGAGGTCACTGTGGTGGGTCTTGCAAGGTAGATGGGAGGTGGGAAATTCCTCCATGCTAAAACACCACTTCCTCCAATTTCTGCTCAATCCAAAGGGCAGCAGGAGTGGCCGGGCACTGCCCTGTCCCACCCTTGGCAGCACAGTTGCCTCTCTTGTTGATTCAGTTCATTCCCAGTGGGACAGATGGGGCAGGATTTGGCCCTTTGTCTCTAGATGTCTGTCCAATCTGTGGGCTTGCAAGCAGTGAACTGTAAAAAAAGAAGAGTTGACAATTAAATGCTCAAATTCTACTAGGACTTTGTCCAGAGTGGGCTAAGCAAACAAGTACAGATGGAGCAACCTATGATCTGCACAGTTACATGAGCTGTACAGTTAAGGGTGTACTCTACACTGCTTAATTTGCTTTAATCATGCTAATTTATGGCCCAGGTTTCTTGCTTAATTAGTGAAATGAAGGATGAAAAGTGAATACATAGAATTAAGTCTTGACTTGTTAATCTGGCTTATAACCTCCATTACTGAGCCGGGAGAGCTGCGTTCATTTGGTGTCTGGATGTTTAATGTGGTTCTTCACATGGTGCAGAAAAGGGTGAGGGATCAGCAGGGAGAGGGACTGAGCTGATCAGAGGCCCTCAGCCTCAGGGCCTCTCAGTGGAGGCTGAGTCAGTGACCATGTGATGTCCTTGGAAGGGTCATTTTGGGAGAAAGGGGATGAAAAAAATTCAGATATTGCTGCTGTGCATGACACAGCACATCTTTGTGTGTCTCTGCACATCTGCAGCAAAGTTCCCACTTCATCCCCAAATTGTTCCCCCAGAATTCAACATCTTTTGTGGGAGAGCATCACCAGCCAGCTCCAGCAAGTTCTGGATGCATTTTTTCTTCACAGGACATTAACCACTGTTGTTCCTGCTCAGGTGGAAGAAGGCAACACCATTTCTTGTGCCTCTAGGGGCCTGAAGAGGAGCTCAGGGAAAATGGCACAAAATCTTCCCTGCATTAGCATTTTCAGACAGGAGACTGTTTCCAAAGAATGAATTCTAGTGATAAGGTGGGGTTTTTCCCCACTTTGAAACCAATCTTTTTCTAGCTACAGAGGGTTGTTCCCTCCTTACAGTCAAATAGGAAAAATAATTTTAAAAGATCTGATGCAAATGCCTCTGTTTTCTTTTGTCCTTCCCTCTTTTTTCTGTCTGCTGCTTTTAATTTTTGGACTTATTCTATTATTGGATAATTGCATTGGCTAATTGCATTTAAACAATTTTATCAAGATTGGGTAATTAAATTCAGAGCAATTGGGCTGAAAATGCACAGAATCTGGTAGATGTATTTCACAAGAGGCTGAACTAGATAAACAAGAAGGGATGTGTTAGTTTGTTTGAGGGTACACACACATTCTTAGGGTACACAAGTCCAACTCCCAGACAGAAAATGCCATATTTGTGACTCTGGGCCCTTCCCCAGGACCTGGAATCTATGGAAAACAATTCCAACTGGCAATGGAGGGAAGTATAGCCTAAATTTTCATTAACACCAGATAAACCAATTCCAGAAGTGAAAAACCCACAAATATCTTAAGAGCTTCTCTTGTCACTGTATCAGAAGCTCACTGGCAAATACAGCTATTATTTCTAAATGCACCAGGTAAAATACAAATTTCCAATAATTCAAATTTCCAATAATTAAACTGTTGCAGCCAGGTGTGTAGCTGTGCTCTTGGCTCTCTTGCAGCCAGCAGGAAAACAACAATTCTCTTTTAACCTTGTGCATATTCTGAAATCATTTTCAGGAAGCTTTTCACCCTCCATGTGTGAAGCAGGTATCCAGCATGAAGGGACATGGGACACATGAAGTTTTGTTGCTGGCTCCTTCCTTACTCCTCCCTGCAGCTGCTTAGGTCGTGCAGAGTTTCCTCCTCCAGATCTCAGGCATGTGGGAAGGCTGGTGGGAAATGCAACAGATTTTGGTGAAGGATTCCTGGGCAAACCAAGCAGCCTTGGAGATGGAATTCTGTAAAATGCTCATGGCCGTGCTGCTTCTCAGGCCCTCACAGCACACAAGTGTGAGGAGTCATTTCCCCTTCCCAGCACCGTGCTTTGGTCCTGGTGAGGAAGTGAAATCCTTTCATTTTCTGCTCAGAGGGAAGGAGCAGGAGGGAATTGCCTGTCCAAAGCCCACCAACAACACCTCTAATGTAGCTAAAGCAATTTGCAGAGCCTAGAATGAAACTTGCATCAGTCTGCCTATTCACCTATCCTTCCTCTATCTCTCTCTCTCTCATCTGAAAGCAAGACACAAGTTTGTGAGTCACAAGCAGGCTAATTTCAGAAAAGCCACTTCTGAGAGCTTCTGGCTCCTGGATGAGACACCAACCCTGCTGGAGACATCCCACTGAGATAAAACAAGGCAAAACACTTCTCATTAAATGACCCTGGCAGAAATCATTTCATAAAGGGCATCTTGTTGATAGCAAGGACTTCAGGGCAGTGACTCCACCACATCCACCACCGTGTCCACACTTGGCATGATGAGGATTGATGGTGAGCAAAGCCAGGAGAACAAGTCTGAGCCAAGCACTTCAGCCTTGGGTTTTTCTGACATTGTAGCCTGTGTGGGCACTGGGCAGGCACAGGTCTGGGCAAAGCTTGGCATTTCCCAGCTGCAGAGGCAGGATTTAATTTTGCCACTCCAGGCACGAGGAAGTGAGGCACATGTTGTGTGGGAAGGGGACTTTGGGGACAGATCTTGGGCAATGAGCTTCTGCTCCCATTGGAGTAAGAAAGATGGAGACTGGTAAGGGGGAATCTCAGGAGAAACTCCAGAAAGTCTAGAAAATTACAAGATGCCTCCAGCTCTGACATAGATGACAGGGCCATAGGTGCCTGATTTTCCATAAAACCTCACAGATTTCACTACCAGTGCAGATTTTGGCTTTTCCACTAGCATATACATAACCCATAACCATGTGGACAGCACCCACAGCAGCAGGTGTTGTCACTCAGTGCTCCCCTGCTATTGCACTGCCCAGCCAAGCAGAGAAGATGCTGTGAAGGAGAGGATGAAGGTCTGGCCCGTGTGGTTCATCCTCTGAGCCCCAGGCCCTCTGCAAGAGGCAGCAGGGGGGCTGGCATTGTGTGGAGTTCTTTGCCAGTTCGGATCCTGTGGTGTACAAAGTCAGTGTGCCTCGGGGAAACTGGGGTTTCCTCACACCCTGGCATCTCCCCTGGGACAAGAGCCTCTTGTTTTCCCCTCCAGTCCCACTAAGATGGAGCTACACTGCATCAGCATCTAAACATGACTGCTGTATAGACACTGTAGAATCTGAAGTGCTGGCATAAGGCCCACAGAGTCATTTGCTTTAAAATAAAGAAGAGCAGGGTATGACTGTGAAAGGAGGCACACACTGTGTGCACAAAGGGTTTGGGATTGGTCAGGGGCCAGCATCACAGCAGCTGTCAGCCCCTGAGGTGGGCACAGTGGTACCTAGAGACAACAGTCACCTGCTCTAGCCTGCAAAAGTGGAGTGTGCTTTGCAGTTGCCAAAGAAATGGAAAAGGCAGGACTCTCCCAGCACAGTCGTATCCTTTTGGTGGTGTAGCTCTTCTGGGGTCTGCAGTGAGTGCACAGCTCCACAGTAAACTACAGCTTTCTGAGGTCCTGGGGGTGCTCTCTTGGGGAAAAGAAGCTTGATCCCATGCCACCACCACAAGCAGGGTTACCTTAAGCCCTCCAGCACAGGCCCCATTGCATGACACTGAGCATTTCCAGTTCAGCAGTCTCACTTTGTTTGCATTTTACTGCCCAGGCATGGCTTGTATCCTTGCTGATGGATGTGTGCACAGCCAGAGTGCCAGGCTGGGCACAGCCTGCCCTCTAAACTGAGCCCAAGGTGCTGCAGGCACAACCAGCAGCTCCCTGGCTCACACAACATTTTTGGCTCAGAAGATGTTCGTGTTGCAGTTCCCTCACTTGGGTCCTCATCTGCCTCAGCGAAGTTGAACTGGCCAAGGCTGACAGAGTGGAAGGGCCCTCAGGGTAAAACACCCTCCAGAGAGATGGTGCACTGTTGTTTTAGAAACCCTCCTTCAGCAGGGTGCCACATTAACTTGAACTGCCTGACTAAAGTGTTTTGCTCCTATTTAAGGATCATTTTCACTAGGGTGAGCCCAGGACTTGCATCCCCCAGGGTGGGTATCCCCCTGTTCTATTTAAAGAACCAAACAGAAGTTTTAATTCCCCTACTGACCCCCATAAACTCTGCTGCTTTTCTCTGTGGTCCATGCTGCTGGTCCCGTTCCTCTGTTTAAGGCAGATCCCAAAGTCCCAACTGCAAACTCTGAGCAGCTCCTGCCATAAACCCCTCCAGCAAGCACACAGAGCAGAGGCAGGAGACACTGACACCTCCTGGTACAGTTTATCACTGGGAAATGATCACCAGCCATTGCCTGAGAAACTCTGCTCTGGGGTATAACCAACACAACACACTGGGTTTTACTCTGCTGCATGGGCCACCTTGGAACTTGGTCTTGCTTTGAGGAGATTCTGCATTTTCATGGTTGTTTTCCCATTGTTTCTTTATCAACTCGTGGTTTCCCTGCCAAGGTTGTTGTTTAGCTTAAAACAAATCCATTCAGCTTTTAAATAGAGTTTGCCACACAGCTCAGTGTTGAGAAATTTTCTTAATTCTTTTGAGAACAACATTTTCATACAAGCCCAGCCCAGCTGGTGAGCCCAGCAATCTGGGCAAACATTTCTGTGTCCTTTCCCCTCGTGGCAAACCTGTGCCATTGCTCAGGGACTCACAGGCCACACCATCTTACTGTTATTCACTTCAAGTCCCTTCAAGTTTTGCAATGGGATTTAATTAGGGAGAACTTGCTGATGAGAAAATACTAGGGCAGATGAAAGTCAGGTTCAAGTACCTCCCTTGTACCTCTAACAGAAGTGAAACACAAATAAAAATTATTGCAACAGATGCCAATCAAGTACCACATCTCTTCTTATCAGCAGCAAGTCAGGACACTGACTCTCAATATTTTGAAGTTGTACATAAGAGAAGGAGTGTCCCAAAATAACATCATCCTGTAAAAGTAGACTAGAAATTATTTTCTGCAGTTTTCAAGAAAAAAAGGGGGGAAAGCAGCAATCTTACTTGATTTATCCTTGCTGTTACTTAAATAATAGAAATAATGAAAAGCAGAGCTCAAACCAAGCTCAGCCTTTTGGAGTAACTTTATAATTTATTTTTTTTTCGTTCCCGTCCTATGAAGCTCAGCTCTGAGATGCTGTCGGTACTGAACCCCCTTGTCCCTCCAGCAGCGCAGGGCTCAAACCCCAGCGGGCTGGAAGATGAAGGCAGCGGGATAAAGGGAAAGAGAAGCTATTCTGATTGCACAGTGCCACCCGCTGTCGGAGAGACAGACGGCACCGGCATGGGCGGCGCTTGCTGCTCCCATCAGCAACAAAAGAGATTTATCTGAGACGAATCGTTCTGATATCTGAGAGAGACAGACGTCTGTAAGGCAGCTCTCTACATACAGTAGATATAGACACACAGATGGGGTCAGTTGTGTATATATATATATATATATATGATAGAAATATTGTCTACATCAATCAATCTCTGTGTACCATTCTGAGCCTTGATGGGTCACAGAAAGCTGAGATGAAATGAGTGGAGATGCAGCGAGGAGGAGACCTTGCTGGAAAAACTTTGGATGGCTCTGGAGGTCACAAATGTCCAGGCAAACACCTCGGTTGGGTGCCAGCCCCCCTTGGTGGCCTGCAGGTGTAGAAGGGATAGTCAAGGAGATTGGGAGGGGATGGAGATGTGGTGGTGCAGGGAAGCACGGGTTTCACTGAAGATAATTAATTTGTCTTTTGCAATAGATACATGTTTTAAATATCAGCTACTTATGTGTGTTGGGATGGATGGAATTATGTGGTGAATTGGAAACTATTTCACCCAAAGCACCACGTCACTCTCTGGGTTATGCCACTGTGCATCTACAGAAGGGAAGATATTTCCAACAGTTTTATGAGGAGCTCAGACCAGGGCGTCCCAAGACCCTCCAAACTGTGTATCCTGGGAAAAGACTGAGCTATATTTTCTATACATCCACCACCCAGGGCCAAAGGCAATTCAAGCACCCAGAGAGCAGGGCGTGCTCTGCTGAGCTGGGAGCTCTTGCAGGATGGTGTTCTTCTGCAGAGACGCCCTTGGAGAAGAGATCTTTCATTAAGATTGTCATTTGCTACCATTCCCATCCCTGCAGAGGCTGCCTCCTCCTCACAGGCAGCATCCCCAGGGAGGGAGAGCTTGTGAAATATTCATACATCAGAAGAAATTACATTTGTGAGCGTGGACTGCAAAGCAACAACTGGCTGGAGGGGCGAGCAGGGAAAAACAACAGCAGGGAGGGAGGGTGGAAAAAAAAAAAAAAAGGCAGAATGTGGGGAATGGAAGGTGAGCTGTGATTTCTCCCTGCCAAAATGCTTCGTGGGCTCTGCTGGGCCTCTTTTATGAGAGTATATATAGGGAATAGATTTTTTTTTTCCCTCATTTGGGGATTTCTAAACAGCGTTTGTGTTTGTGCTCCTGTGAGACTGGAGAATAACCTCACCCAAGCATGTACAAGGGACAAAAATGCCTCCTTAACCACTGGCAGATCTGTGTCACAGGTTTGAATAGTTTGGGCATTTCTGCAGGATCTACTCTAGTTTTAAAGAATTCCACATTGGGGAATTTTTGGTGAGATGGGACTGAAGAGCAGGAAAAAGGCAAACCCAAGCCCATTTAGCCCTGCATGTCAGGAGACTTCAGGCCCACGGTTGACAGAAGGCAGCTGGGTGCTGGGTGCAGCCTTTGGGTATCTCCAGCAGCTGCAAATCTTGCACATCCTGATGGACCACTAATGCTCCACCAGCACGTTGCAAGAGCTCCTTGAGCAATACATATTCCCTCTTAAAAAACACCCTTTTCATTTTCCTCTTCTCTCTGTGTCTCCCCCAGGGACTGGATTCCTTATCAAGATCCAGAGCCTAAGACCTCTAGCAGTGGCAGTAACAGTGGAAACTGGAAGAATGATTGTTTTTAACACTGTGATCACTAAGATCCCCCAATTACTGATGCACTGTGCTGCCTGCTGCTGCTTAATTTATCCAGATACCCTATAGGTATAGGAAAGGAGACAGATAGCATCCTGCAGATGTTTTCTTGAGGATGGCTTCCCTCCCTGCATAGGAAGGATCCTCACAGCCTCCCTGTGCCCTCCTAGCTGGGTCCTCACCTCCCTCGCAGGAAGCACAGGCACACTCACATGATGCAGGAGCAAGTTTGGACTATTTTAGGGCCTGAAATTTTCCCTGTCGGCATGGCAACTTTCAACTCCTCACCTCTGACGGAAGCTGCTGAAAATAGAAAATCCAGAAAGCAAGCATTGTGCTCCATGCTCAGCAAGCTCCAGCATGGCAGGCAGGGCAGGATCTGGCCTCACAGGCCCAGAGAAAGGCCAGGGTGAAGGGAGATGACCCACAGGCCATCACCACCTGAATCTCCATGATCTTTGCTGTCTAAAGGTATCTCCCCCTTATCCAGCCTTCTTAGCTCAGGGAAGCTTTGTCTCAATATTCCCAGGCTTATCCAGAGCCACTGAGCCTCCATCTTTCCATGGATACTGTCTCCATCCTAGATATATTTTCTAGGGCTATTCAGTACCACAGGAAGTACCATATTAAAAAAGGCTCCCCAACCCTCCAAGCTTACTTCTTATTTATTTACTTTTTTTTTCCCCTTTGGAAAACCCGTTAATTTTTTTACACCTACTCTTTTTCCCAAACCAATTTTTCCTCCAGCTCACACATAAACAATTGTGATTGCATGGGGTCAAGTGGGCATGTGGTGTGTCTCCTCTAATCCCTGCTTAACCTAATTCATTTTCTGTCTAAGAACAAAACTCTGCGAGATTCATTCAAGAGTCTGGATTATGTCTCTCTCAGCCTACAATGCTCACACAGGATTAGGGAATAAAAAAACCCTAGAAGTCATTGGTGAGGCACTAAACCTGCAAACAACCCAAACACCTCAAAAATCCCTTTCTGTGCCTGGATTTGAGCTATGAGCCAGGATGTGCAGGAAGAGCTTCTCCACTGAAACGTCATTGCCAGCACAGAGTCCAGCCCTCAGGGCTATTTTTAGGTCAGAGGGGATCTGGGCCTTGCTGTCATATTTTGTGCCTGAGGGGTTTTTTTCCCCCCTTATTTTCCCCTCTCTGCAACCCAAAGTTTTCTGGGGAGTTCAGCGAATGAAGCTGAGATATCTGGGGGGGGTTTATTTGGCTTTCATATGGGAAAAATAAAATCAATCTTCTACATCAGGAAGAAGGGCTTGTTTTGTACAAACACAATCACTGCTGCTTGTTGTTGCTTCTAGGAGAGCTTGTTGACATTTTTCAATCAAAATATTTTCCACTCTCCCTCCAATTGATGTCTTCTTCTTTTCTCCCCTCCTCCTCCTCCCCTTCAGTTTGGCAGGTGTTGTTTTTTTAAAACAATTTGTGCACTTTCATTTCTATGTGTTTTTGAAAGGGCAACAAACACCCAAGCATGTTTCTTTCCCTTTCTGCAGGTGGGCAGTGAGTATTAACATAAAGAATTTCTCTCTCTCCTGTCTTTATTTTATTTATTCCCATCCTTTTTCCCACTGCTTCCCTCCCTCCTGAAATTGCCAAAACTACTCCAAGCAGGCAAAGGGCTGGAAGCACCCCACTGAGCCAGGCAGGGCCAGTAATCTCTGCTTTCCAGGATAAAAATGGATTCAGTTCACTTTTCCTTCTTAATTTGGGATCCAAGGATGTTGGACTGAGGCATCTTCTCAAGAGCCTGCTGCAGGCTCCTGGCTCCAGGGGGAAGCAGGACACAGCTGGGAGCAGCAGTTACCTCCAAGCACAGGGATGAGCTCTTGTCAGAACCCAGCCTGGGACACTGTCCTCTGCAGTGTTTGCACCTTTTTTGGGTATTCTGGCTCTTTAAAAAACTGCTGCTGGAAATGGGGAGACCTGTCATTCACCTAACTTGTGTTTCTAAATCGCTGCTCTCAGATTCCCTTAGAGGAAATACAGGGATGCCCATTCCCCAGACCAGCTAGAAAACCTCAGGGTGGTATCTCTTACACAAAATGCCCACAAAAGAGGCAGCAAATCCCCATTTCCCAGGCAAAGCTCCTCCTGACCTCCTCTAAGGGCAAGGAATACTAGGAAGAGTCTGGGATATCAAGAAAAAGCAGTCAAGCTGGACAAGCAGGTATCTGCAGCTCATCTAAAGGACTTGCAGATAAGAGAAAAACAGCAACAGAAATTTTAAAGGCAGATTAAGGGAGAAAAAAAATAAAAAGTGCTTTAAGTCTCATTTCCAGGCCAGGCTAAAAAAAAAATGAGGTGTTTGGGAGTGATTTACCAAAGTGTGCTCATCCCAAACATCAGCTTTCCTGGAGCTATTGAACAGTGAAGCAAAGTTAATATACCCATGTGGTTGCCTTTATATAAATGTCTCTGGTGTCATTATTAACACAGCCAAGACCAGGAGCTTTATTTCTCAATTCCCCTGAGCAGGACACAAGTCCTGAGGTGCCCTGAGTGTGAAGCCCATCAGCCTGGAGCTGCAGGTGGGTTCCTGAAGGAATACAAAGGGTGCCTGTGCTTGAGCTGCCCAGGCAGACAGGGCAAACACCCTCAGCCCTAACTATTATAGGAAAGAGTGAGCCCACAGGTCCTGACTCACTCCCTGAGGGACACCCAGCAGAGGAGCTTGTAGTCACCCATGCATCCCTCCTGCCCCACCACTTGCCTTTGCTGTGGCTGGAGCTGCTTCCCTCTGAGCCTCTCTGAGCTCTGCTTCCAAGGGAGTGCACCCCTCCTCTCCCAAATTCACCCTTTGTCTCCTGTTCCTCCTTCCTCCTGCAGATGCCCCTGCCTCTCTGGCACTGATGGAGCTTCCTTTGGGGCAGCCCCAGGTTAGGATCAGCCCATTGCTCCCTGCTGATGGTGCTCATCTTGCAGAGGTATAAACAACTCAGTGAAAAGAAATCAAAGTTAAATATCTAAGCCCTCTTCCTGGTTTGGAGCTTCTCCATCAGCCTCACAGTGTTACCCTGCACGATGGCCATGCAACCACAATGGTTTGAGCTTTGGCCCAGGGATAGGACAGAAATGTGTGTGTGTGTGTCTACAGAGGAAAGGGGGTGATCAGAATGAGGAGAAAGGATCAGGGAGCAGTGCAGCAGATTTGTGCCCACAAAGGATGCTTTTCCTCTGCCTCACCTTCATTCCTGTTTAACTCCCCCAGCCTCTCACCAGCCACCACCTGAAGCCCAAACCAGCTTTGAGTGTTCAGGCTCCATCTGAGGGAACAGAAACCTGCTGTGAGAAGCCCAGACCTTGGGATAAATGGAGAAGAAACTTCCTAGAATTATTGCAAAAGTGTCAGCCACTGTGTAATTTAGATATTGCTAATGAGAATTGCCTGGGTGGGCTGTTTAGATTGCTAGAAGATCCCTTCCACACCCCTCCGCTAGTCTGACTATTTAAACCCCCTCTGTCCCCTCCCTAGCCACCCCTCCACTGCCCCTGCTGGCAGGACATCTGCCAGGGGAGGATGATGAGACAAAGGAGCCGCCGTAAATCACAGCTGCTAATTGCAGAGCCGCGTGTACTGTCCTTGCCCTTTTGTGCCTTCTCCTCCAGTGCACGGCTTGCCCATCCGATCCATCTCCCTGTCAATGCTGCTCCTCCGTGCCTCTCTTTATGCTCTGAAGCACAGCCTCTGCTTCTTCATCATCAGCTTGCTTTCCCTGTGTCTTCCTTCTTCAGCACTCCTGGCCCAGCTTGGTCACTCCTTTTGTGTTTCTCTTCCTCCTCGAGCATCACCCTTGCTTCCCTGCTTGCCTCTCTGAACAGACACACACACGATGTGTTTTGCTGTCGCCATGCTTTCCAGACATAAACTAATTATGGTCTGCAGGCCAGAAAGTCAGCAGTAGCATCCTTATTTTCACAGCCCTCATTCCCACTATGTCAATGCATGCACAAACATGGAAGGAGGTCTTTCAGGGAGATGGTCAGGCCCAGGCACCAAAACCCTGTAAAACCAGTTAAAAAGGCTGGTTCTTACCATAGAAGCTCTCTCCTGTCAGCATGTGCTGTGCCCAGTGCTCAAGAGAAAAGCCACATCAGCTGCACTTTAATGTCAGAAATACTCTAGAGGCAAATCACCAACCTGCCAACTTTTGGGTCATTTCTACATCCTTAAAACATTAGCTGGCCTCCAGATTTCCAGGAACGGGTTTTTTACCACCCAGAAGAGTGTTGGGAGACTACAGGAGACCACACTTTTTACATTCAAGTGATTTAGGGAAAACATCAGGTACAGATCCCAGGGAGAGAAGGAAACACCTTAGGGATTACTAGGAGCCAGTTTAGTGCTTTCCTGGGGAAAAATAAATTGCTGGGCAAACCAAGAGCTGACAGTCTCTGAGGCAGTGTTTGACTACTGGCAGAAAAGTATCCTTGATATTTGCTGTCAGTGCTTTGTTCCAGCCTGAACTGCCTCCACCCAAGCAAAGTTGTTCCACAGGTTTCAAACACTGAAAAATTGTAGGGAAAACAGGGTTAAAATATTTCAGAGAACAAAGCAAACCAGGAAAGCTGTTCTGTGAGCCAAATGCCATTATATTTTGCAGAGACTTCTGGACTGTGAGACCCCAACATTAGCAAATCTTGTTAACAATTTGCTTGAGCATTTTTGTGAGGCACCAGAAGAATGGGTTACGTGTCTTATTGATTTAATGACAACTATCGCTGCTGGGAATTGATGCTTTCATTAGAGAAAGCAGGTTAGCAATAGACTTGTGAATGTCTGGCCAACTCAGGAGGTGGCAGGGAACAAATGGTTTCCCCTATTGAAATAAAACTCACAGGCAAGGTGTAATGCAGGAAGGCTCTGCTAATAAACACAGCTCTGGTTCACTGGATTAAAAAATCCCCTTGTTGCTGAAACCCTCCAAAGATTATGATTAATATATCATCCCTTAGGGAAAGAGCAGTGAAACACCTGATCAAAGCTGGTACTGCTTGCTGAATATCTGCCTCTGAAACCCTGGGAATAGGACTCAGTTTCCCCACGCTGGAAATCTTTGGCTGATGATGCCACATATCTTGGATGACGATTCCTGGAAGAATATAGGTGCCCTGAGGCAGGGAAGGCTTCCTCATTGGAAAAAAATCAGAAAGGAAATCAGAATCACAGCAGGGTTGAGGTGGGAAGAGACCTCTGGAGGTCACCTGGTGCTGTATCGTCCGTGAATTCCCTGTGGATGCATCCCTATTCTCTCCCTGAGGTATGGGTGTGGAGTTTGAATAGAAGTGTGTGATATCACAGGGTGGAAAACTCAGAGTTTAAGGTTTAGAATATAGTAATAGATATAAAGCAAGATGGAGGTTTTAGGGTAGAAAGAGGAAAAGTCCTGAAAATGCCAGAAAAATCTGCCAGGCATCCTTGTTGCTGCCATTGGGAATAAGATTTATTTTCAAGTATGATGGCAGCAAACAGTTCAAAGAAGGAAAAGAAAGATGTGATTTCAAGGACCCCCTAAGAAATCCTGCTCCTTGCTATGTGAAGCTTCACCTTTTCTGATTATTTTTTAACATCCTGCTTAGACCACCGTACTGATTACAAAATGAAGTTGCTCCTCTGAAATCAGGATGTCTACACTAAGTAACAGCCAAAGAAGCTCTAGTTCCAAATCCCACATAAGAAGCTCTGGCACCCACAAATTTCACAGGATTTTTGGGTGCTCACCACCTCCCAGGCAGGATGTGTCCTCGAATGACTGAACTGAGAAGAAAAAAAAAAAAGAGAGAGAAAAAATCCTCTCAAAAGTAAAACACACTTCTGATGCAAAATTAGCATTTGGCAGAGAAGTGACTCATGGTGACTGAGGGCTTCGTGCAGCCCTTCTCTGAAGCATCCAGAATCTTTTTGTGGCTTGTGATTCACCAGAAAATGGTAGATGAGCACATCTTGACCTAAGCAAAAACTGAGGGTGTTACAGAAGAAGATGAACATCTCTTCTCTGCTCTCTGAAATGGCACTGCTGGCAACTCTGTGGTGCCAGGGGGAGGGAATTCAGCATTTCCAGGGCTGGGTTAAAAGGCAGAAACTTCACTTACAGTGTACTCCATGTCTTTGGGAAGTCCCATGGTGAGCCAGTGGTGGATTTCACTTTACACAGAGCAGGATGCTGCGTGGGAGGGGGACGTGTCAGTCCTTCTGAGAGCTTGATGCCTTCTATTTATTGCAGGACCCCCCTTTTGGCATGTTTTCCATATGCTCTTGTCACCCATAGCCCCTCCCAGAGTCCAAAAATCTCATCTTCAGGCTCTTCACAAAGACCCTTCAGGCTTCTTTGAGAAGTATCTTTGGGAGTGGGGATCAGCAAAGCACCTTCTCTTAATTATTTTTTAATCCAGATGACTCCCCACAGCGAAGTCCCTGAGTCAAGCAGTCTCTTATTCTCTAGCAGAGAGAAATAAATATTGACAATGATCTTTTTTTCTTCAGATCAAGTAGAATTAAGTGCCAGCTTTTGTCATGACTACTAAATATTCTCTCTCAGCCGAGGATTCCCTTTAGGTAAATTCTCATCACAAACCAGCACCTTCCCAAGCATCCCTCATAAATTATCCCCCTGGTCAAAATTTCCAGAACCTTCCTACTGCAAAAACACGACGGCACTGATGTCATGAGCTCATCTTAAACAATTTAAATCGGGTTTTGTGGGAGGGGCAGCCACCACTACAGTGCAATACTGAGGGTAAACACTCGAGGTGGTGGATGTTAGCTGAGCTCTGTGGGATGGCAGCATTGTGCTGCAGGCACTGGAGGGATCCCTGGGTGTGTCACTCCCCATGGCTCCAGACATCCATGTGCAAAGTCCTTTTTTGCCACTTGTGGACACAGGTAAGGGCCAGTGACTTCAGGCTTTTGTGCTGCTTCCCTTCTCTGGGCTTTCCATGAAAAGGAAGGTGAAAATTGCTTCCCTCCTAGTGTTGCTGAAGAGAATCTGAGGCCTTTTCACAAGGATGCTTTGCTGTAGGATCATCCACCTGCCCTAAAAGTATCTGCTAAACCTTTTTGTCAAATGGCAAAAGAGCCCTGCAGAAGTGACATTGGGCAGACCTGAGCACAAAACGCTGCCTTGGTGAGGCTGCTGCTTTCAGCAACAAAGGCAAAAAGAAAAAGAAAAAAAGGAATAAAATTCAAATCCTGCCACTGCTTTCATGTTAATCAGCATGGCATTATGCAGAATGATTTGTAATTTTGCACTGACAGCTATTATCTTCTGGCAGCCACCATGACTTAAACAAATGCCTGACGTTGGAAGGGGCTGGGGGTTTGTGCCTCTGACAAAAACCTCAGCTCAACAAAGAGCCCAAAGAGGAGATGCTGCTCTGCAATCCTCATTCCAATCCTGGCCTGTGGATCATGGAATCCTTCCTTGGTGCCTATGGTCGTTCTGTGATGTCAGCACCACTTGAAATTCCTTTTGCAGAGCAAACAAGAAGCACAGCCTGTGGACTTTGCTTTTAAAATCCTCCTTTTCTTCTGATGGAGAAGTGTCTGGAATGAGAGGAAATGCAGGGATAAACCCTACAGCTTGACCCAACATGGCAGGTTTTGAATATGAATAAGAAATGTCAAAGTAATATCCAACCTGTCACTTGGCAAAAACTTTTATTTTTTAAATGCCTTCTAGACAGCCAAAGCAGGCAGTGAGTGCCTGGGTAATAAGTGATCAACTCTTCAGCTGTACAGGCTCACAGGAAATTGTCTCATCTTCCTTACAAGTCACAAAACAAGGGAAGCAGGATACAGAAAATGAGAAATATTCTTTTTTTTTTTCCTTGAATTAATTTGTCTTTTCAACTGAATTTCTCAGAAATCCAAGTCCAGTGGCTGGAAGAGCTTCAGCCTTCTGAGCTGTCTGGTCCTGGACACTGAAGAGGATCAAACACAAAATGGGATGAGGCTCCAGAGCTGGAATGCTCCAGTTCAGGTTCATTCATAATAATAATAATAATATTTCCCTTGCCATCAGGTCTTGTTCATTCAAGATACCTGGATGGCTCAGGTCCTCCCACCAACCACAAGAATACCCTGCCAATCCACAGGGATTTCCTACAGTGCTATTTTTGGAAAAAATGTTAGAGTTTTGAATCAATAAAAACTGCTGAGGTCAGAGTTCCATCTGTGTCAAGCCTGGCTGGTTTTCAATCAATCTCTTCATTAAATTTTCATGTCTTGATAGAAAATTAGAAAAAAAGGCAGGCTTTTTTTTTTTTTTTTAATTGTGTAGGAAAAAAAAAAATCTGCCTTTCAAGCAAAGCAGCTATAATTTGTCCAAAGTTGATCCACGCTTACAGAACTTCTTTGGCTTCTGTGAATATTTTTAGTTTTTGTCTGGCCACTTTTGATGGTTTATTTAAGGTGTTGTTGGCGCAAGTGGGAGATTTCTGGGAACTTTATAAAAGCTTTTAAGTTGTTTTTTTTTTTTTTTGCTTTTATTCTGGAAGCTTTTGTGTGCCCAACAGCTGACAAGCTGTTTCCAGCTCTAGTGGCTTGTCCAATAAAATATATTAATATTCTCTACGGCCCTGATACATTTCTGTGATGCTCAGAAAAGTAGAGGGCTGCAGTTCCCACCTCAAAGCCTTTCACCAAGTACTCTGCCTGATATGTAAAAACCCCAGTGTCCTGAGGCATTTGTAATATAAAGTTGAGATTACATAATGCACCATCCCCTTCAATCCTGATCGGGACAGATTCAAGGTCATTTCCCTGGTAACTTCAGGAGACTTTGGCACAAACCCTTTTTTTTTTTTTTTTTTTTTTTTTATTTGGTTCAACCCCTTTTTTTTTTTTTTTTTTTTTTTTAATTACAAGCCACTTTTGAAAATCTTGCCTGATACCACCAAAATTTCCTCAACCCAAAGAGAGACCTTTCTCAAAATTTTTTCCTGGCATGCTTTTTTTTCCCCCAGGAGCTCCTTCTTTAGGGTGAGGAGGGGTTGGCATCTCTCTTGATGTGTTCCCTGCTGTCCCAACACGTGAGATCCAAGGGCAGGGGGCACAGTGGTCCCTCCAAGCAGAGGAACAGTTCCCACAGGTGTTTCTGGCACATCCCTCTGGGATTTTGTGCCCCTTAGGTCTGAAGGCAAGTGAGCTTTGCCAGTTGGCAGATTAACATCCATCCAGCCCCATGCAAGCAAAGCCATTTTTACTTATTTCAAAGATGTGGCTGCTCTCCTCAGTGAGCATGGCTCCACAGCATCTCCACTCCCCTCCTTCCCAAGCCCTGGCTCTGTCCTGGGGTCCTTTAATGTTTGGGATCTTCCTGTTAATCTCAGGTTTAGTCTTGAGAAGAGTAAACTCTTTGCAGCCTGACTGGAGCCAGCCAGGAGCTACTCCCCAATAAACATCTTGTCCTTTGTTTTGCCCTTATCTAGGTCATTGTTCCACCTTTCCTGCTCAGTCCCACTCAAGGTGACTGAAACCACATAGAAACCATAAAAGGGGCAACTCCCAGTTTTCAGGGCCCATCTTCACCCATTCTTTGGATGTTCACCTCACCTTCTCCACCCTAATTCCCACCAGGCTGAGAGCTCCTGAGATTTCTCACTTCCTCAGGGCAGTGTCTCACCAATCCCCCCGTGGGTAGGATTTGCTGCACAGAGATCATGGCCAGGTTGTCATCCCACTGTGGCATCTGGTGGGCAGTGGGGTGAACCTCAAACACCTCAGTGCTGTCTCTTTAAAGAAATCAACCCCCTAAGGCTCAGCTCTGTAATGGTGAGCCTGTATTAAAATAAAAATAAAAATTCAAAGAGGTTTGATTTTTACATCCCCACTCAGCTCTGTGTTAATCTCTGAATATCAGCGCTCCTGGCAGGACTGTGTTACCATGTAACACACACTTCCCTGAGATAATTACAGTTAATTGCTGGTGTTGGTGGCTCAGACCTCGCCCATGCTCCACCAGGATTCTGCCAGCAGTGCTCTGGAGCAGAGCTGGGCCACCACCTCTGGTCCAGCTGCATCCCCAGGATGCCCAGTGCCACTTGCACCCCCTCCCTGCTCCCTTGGCAGCTCTGGGAAAACCAAAAAGGCCCAGGATCTGTTAGGTAGGATGCAGAGGTCTGCCCCAGCATGCAGGCCAGGAGTTATCTGTGAAGTGGGAATAGCCCCTTCCATCTCAGCCAAATAATAAATAGATCCCAAATATCCCAAGGATAAAGATGGTGAGGAGCCCACAGCAGCTGAGTTTATCACAGCTTTCAATGTAGAAGAAACAACCTGCTAACGTGTGCTCTGAGCAGATGGGTGTCACCCAAGCCAGGGTTTTAGGAAGCATTCCTGATTTTTCCAGAATTCTCTTCTTAAGACCTCCCCATTGCCTCTTCTGAGCTCCAGGGAGATCAGCAAGGGCCAGAGTGGGATGGTGGGGGAGCAGCAGCCAAGGAAAGGTAGGAAGGAGTGGCTGGAAAGCCTTAGACCCAGGATGGGGAGCAGGGAGGCTGGTGTGACTTCTGCCCCGTGGGGATCTGCAACAGGTACCCCATCAGGAAGGGATTTGGTTTCTGTGCTCACACTGTTTTTCTCACCTGGAAAATGCCCTCCTGGAGGGAAGGACCCCACAGAGCTTCATGAAAGCAGCAGTCTGACCCCAGCACATAATGGAGGTGCCAGATTTGCAACAGCCTCTAACACAAACATTTTGTTTATTCCTTGAATGGAGTATGAAGAGAATCACTATTTTTCCTCTCTTATTTTTCAAGCCCTTCACTAGCTCTTTTGTGGTTTCTGAAATGCCCAGCCCTGCAGGAAGGTTAGCAAGAGCTTGGTGTTCTGCCCTTAGGGTGTGAATCAGTGTGAGTGGGCACAGGGTAATTCATGGCCTGCCTGCCTGCTCACTTCAGCCTCTGCTCTTTGCACAGCACCAGAAGCAAGGCTTTAGTGCCAAACAGTCCTTCAGTCCTGAAAATCTATCCCAGTACTCTGAAAAATCAAGAGATAAATACTAATTCCAGTGATTCCCTAAGCCAGGCTCACAGGACTTGTTCACAGCATTTATCTGTATGGTTTCAGCCAAAAAATTGTTGTAATACCTCTTCTTGGTAATGATTTGAAAAAGCCATTGCAATGTGCCACCTGCCCCTCTGCACAATGTGCCTGTCCCCTTCTTTTACAGGAAGCAGATGCCAGGGTGAGGAAGATAATTCCCCTGTGGCAAGGAACATCTGGCTTTTTGGCAAATTCCAAAGGCCTTTGTGTCAAACAACCTCTCTGGCAAGGATTCTGGTTGTACAATGAGGCTGCACGTGAGCTGGCACTAAAAGCTTGCTCTTCCAGGCACCTCCTGTCTTCAGGTGACCCTTCTGAATGTAGAAGATTGGCTGCTTTGCCCAAAAGACCTGGTTTCTTGAAAGCTTCTCAGCTTATCTATGCTGCCCTTGTTTCTCAGCTGCACCCTTTGCTAGCCTCAGACCTAACCACACCTCTGCTAGGCACAGTGGCTTCTTTTTTTCCTCAGAAAAGGTTTATGCACTGACCTTTTCCCCACACACCTCACTCTTGCCCTCTGTTTGTCTCACCCAGCTTCAAGCAGTTCTCTGAAAAACCCAAATAAGGAGTTTTGTCATCCTGGCCTGTCCCTGCAGCCAATGCCCCAGAAGACAGAAGAGATATTTCTCCCAGCAGGAGTTACAGCTGGGCATCACTGGTGTTCTCCAGGTCCTTCTTTCCACTTGAATGGCCACCATCCTGCCTCAGACAGCTCAGTGGCATGCACTGATGTGCAAGGGAGCTTAGGGATGACTTGTAATTCACTTGGCTTGTCCAGGCATCATTCTGGTGATGTGGGCTGTGGGGCAGGGTGGTATTCTTCAGGTCCCAGACCAGAAGAATTTTGTGGAGTCTGCTTTGGGAGTGCATTTATGGGTATAGAAGAGCCAACAGCCACGTGAGGTGCAAATGCAGTGAAGAAAGTAGCCTTTGACTGGTGCTATTTTTTGGCTGGTGAAAAATATGCCTCCTGTCTTCTATCAAATGCATTGAAATGACTACACTAAATTAAATAACTTCTACCTCTTTTTTTTTTTCCTTAAATATACAGTGTTTTGTTTCAGCTATTAACATTTGCTATAGTAGAATGTCAAGTTATTGTGGTAGAGCTAAACTGCTGTGGCTTGAAGAGTTTTGCAAAAATATGGGGTTTTATAGTAGACAAACATGGAGATTTTGGTTAGTCTGAGGTAGCAGCAAATGAGGCAGAAATAAAAAACTTGGAAAGTTAAGAGACTGCTCTCTCTGTTTGGTTTGCTACTTACATAGAAAGCATTCTTGATTTTATAGGAAACTTTCTTCACGTCCCTTCTTAAACTGATGCTCTGCTTTGCCAGGATCTGAAACATAAAAAATTAAAAATAATGGAGTGTCCTGCATCAATTATGAGACATTTACACCTTGAATGCATCTTCTTTCTATTATTAATTTTCCTTTTCCCAGTAGGGATTGTGAAAAATGGGCTGCTTTGAAAAGTGTTCCCCAGCCTGCTGATGGGAGGAGGGATGATGGCCATGGTTTGGATTCTGCATCTTGTTGCTCCTGGGACACCTCTTACCTGTTTCTTCTGCCTGCAGGAGAGGAGAGGGGTCCAAGAGCACAACTGCCAGGCCAAAAGTCATGGCTTTCATGAGCTTCATCCCCAAACCCACTGAGATGTTCGTGCAGAAGGATTTCTCCCTCAGGGCTTTAATTTCATCAGCTGTAGCTGAGCAAACAGAGAGGGACCACCAGGTCCCTGTCACTGCATTGGGCAACAGCCCCAGGAGACCAGGTTAGCTCAAAGCTAGCCCTGGAATAGCTGCTCTTGCAAAATAACCATGCATTAAGTGTCTGAGTGGAAAAACTTTACTAAAAGGTGCATTGTGCTGCCTAAAAATAACTACCACATCTTTGTCCAAACCACATCCCTCAAGAGGGCTCCAGTATTTAAGCACATTTGGATCTAAGAGGAATCCTAATCAGGGAGATCTGGCTGCAGATCTCTCTGAAGCCTCTGGGAAGCATCTGCAGAGGCCCTGGGAGGACTTGGCTGTCACCCGTGCCAAGGCACTGCAGCAGCGAGCTGGCTCTAGGAGTGGTCTCCTTTAATTGGGGGGATGGCTCACATGCAGAGGAGCAAATGAAAAATCCTGGGAGCTTGGCTCTGTGGAAGGGCTCACAGGGAAGGCTGAGGGACAGAGCTGTGGGCTCCTTTAGGTTGGAATTGGACTTTAAGGTCATTGAGCCCAACCATTAACCACCATAGAACCGTGTCCCACACACACATCCACACATCCCTTAAACCCCTCCAGGGACAGTGACTCCACCACTTCCCAAGGCAGCCTATTCCAGTGCTTCCCTAGAAGCCTCTCCAGACCCTTTCCCAGATTTATTGAGCTTCTCTGGAGATGCTCCAGCACCTCAATGTCTTTCTTGTAGTGAGGGCTCCAAAACTCAGGACAGGGTTTGAGGTGCCTGCATCAGGGGGACAATCCCTGCTCTGGTCCTGCTGGCCACACTGCTGGAGTGAGCAGGAGGTATCACTTGTCACCCCATCCCCTGCTCCATGGAAAAAGTTCCCCTCCAGACCCCGTGTTTGCCCTTTCAGGAGTGTTTTCCAGGAGGGAAGAGGGTCCCCAGGATATGGTGTCTTACCATGGGCTGTCCCAGCAAACTTTGGGGACACCACGACCTGCCACACTGAGCCTGTGCCTCCAAACTCACTCCTTACCTGTCTCCCCTGTCTGCAGGATTCCTGTACTTTCCTCCCAAGGAGCTGGGTGAGATTTTGCATGGGAAGGGTCAATGTCCAGCTGAATCCAACAGATCTCCTTCTTCCTTCACCTCACCCTGCCAGGGCTGTCCTTTGTGGAGCTCAGCTTTGCTCCTTCCATGACAGCAGATATTTCAACCACTATTAAAAAAAAAAAAAAAAAAAAAAAAAAATTAAATTGTCCCAAAACTCTCTCGCTCCTCAAAGCTTCTCTTTCTCCTTTCCCAGCAACTTTCTTTCTTTAAATTTAAGATGGTGCTGGTCACCTTTGCTCCAAAAATACACAAAGCTGCTGCATAACTATTTTCCAAATAATTAATCTTTCCACTGGAATAACTTAAAGCCTCACGTTTCCTGTTATGTTACACAGCTGCAATTTGTAACAAGAGATCCTGCGCTGAGCTACGTGGGCAGAGGGCCAAGGACATGGTGCTTTACCTACACAAGAGCCCTACATAAATAATCCTTCCCTGCATGTTAAACAGTTAGGTACTGTTCAGTTCAAGAAAAAAAAAAAAAAAAAAAAAAGGAGATGGAAAACAAAAGCCTTTCTTTCGGTTGTCATTTCACGATTTGGAATTAAACTTTCAGCGGTAATTTGTTTTGTTTTGTAAGTGTCAGGGGTTGGGAAGGCAGCTTCTCAGCTGCCAGGGACACACATGCTCAGTTCTACTACCTATAGCTGTTTCATTGATTGATTCACATGCCACACAAATATTTTGTCTGCCATAATGCCCACAGCCTCCTGTAAAACTGGGATCTCGAGATATGCCAAGTGTTAGCAGAGTAATCCTTACTTCTCTGCCCAAAAGCAGAAATCATGGGAGATGGCCAGGAGAATGGGAATGTCACTGGGCCACTGGCATAAATCAGAGCCACCCTAAATGGTGAGAAAGGATGCCAGGAGCTGCACTGGTCCCCTGCCAGCTGCAGCATGGGGACAGCTCTGAGGTGAAATGAAACCTCCCTTGGTCCCTCCTCTGCCTGGCACAACAGGCAGCTCTCATCAAGCTGGAATTTGGGGGTCTGGCCTCCCCAAATCACTGAGGGGAGTGTCATGTGTGCTTTACATATCCATAATAACAGCATCCTATGGACTGTGGAGAGTGCAGGGCTTAGCTGAAGTAGCAGCAGTGCTTGTGGGTGTTATAAATCATCATCAGAATCATGCATGCTGCAATTGTACTTCCAGGATAACAGTGAGCAGGGCTGGGATATGGCATAAATCAGCTGTAAATCATTGTCTTATCAAATTGAGGGAAAGGATTTCAAAGGCTTTAAAGCAAAAGCACATAAGCACAGTGTGCCTGCTCACGGCTCCAGCTTTCAATTTCATCCCTAAAGATACAAATAGGAGCTTGGCAGAAGTTTGCTGTGGGATGGGAAGGTCTGAAAGCACCTAAACCAGTTCAGCACCTAAACCAGTTCAGCACCTAAACCAGTTCAGCACCTAACCCCCTGTGCTGTCAGTGGGATTGTAGGCTTCATTCATTTCCAGTCCTCTAAATACCCTCAAAGCATCTAACCTGTGGTACATGGGATTAACATGAAGGAGGTGGGATGGACTGGAGGGTGTGTCCCTTGTGAGAGCAGGTGCTGCTGCTTGCCTCTTCTTTTTGGTAAGGAGAAGAGGTAAAGAGAACTCTGTAAAAATCACAGTTTGCTCAGCCCAGCGAGGCCTGGAAAGATTACTTGGAGCACCTCCCAAATTTGAGGGACACTCCTATCTGTTTTGGGAGGCACCATGAGATTTCCAGATGATTTTCCAGAGGATTTACCCCAGGTGAGGGAGAAGAGCCTGGTGCCCATGTCAGGACCAGTCTCTGCTGCCCTGGTCACATCAGACACGTCAGCTGCAATAACCCTTCAAGAGGGAAACAATTTGAAATTAGGCAAACAGGAGAACAGCTTCCAAAAGGCATGAAAATTAGCTTGTTTCATGCTTAGAATAACCCCATTACCTCAATATCCTGAATGAATTATGCCAAACTTCCCATGCACACACACACACAAAACAAATCCCCCTTTGGGCTATCAACAACAGTGAGAAATTTCAGAAGAAGCAGCTCCTGAAAAGAGGGAATTTGAAACAAAAGTGTTCTTTGGAGCAGAACTACAAAGTGGGTATCATCATGCTTTGATATTTAGAATGGCAATTGTGCTTCCTATTGTGAAATATATTTCTTTTGTACCAGCAAATCCTTGAAGAAAGCTTAATCTTGCACACATTGTGCATTAGGAAAATTCTCCAATTAAGACCTCTTTGAGACACTGATCAATGCAGTGGTGAGGAAGGCCAAGTGAAAAAAAAAAAAAAAGCAGTTCAGAGATGGAAAAATTATTTCTTTCTGGACAGAGAGAGTTATTTATTGTAAGCAAGGATGGGGGGAGCTTTCTCTGTATTATGAGAAATGATGTTTGTGACTTGACTTCTCCTGTGTAAGACCAGAACTGGGGGGTTTGCACCCAGGAAAAGTGGCTGTAGAGGTAATTGTGTTTCAAGAGTGTCTAATATTTTCCTCACACATGTCAAACTCCATGCATCTTTGAGAGCTTAAAAACATGTTTGTGAACTCTTTTATTTCAAAGCCTAAAATAAAATACTGGACTCCCGTGAAATTCTTGGTGATGAATTGGTGAAAAGAACAAGCAAGCAACCAAAAAGTAAAATAAACTTACAAAAACGTGGAGAAGTTCCAGTGAAAGGGGAAATGTCAGGAATGCCAGGCAGCAATGTGGACAGTATATTTAGTTAAGCCACTGACACTGGTGGGGAAAGTGACAATTGCAGGGTTTAGATCTTAATCCAACAAGGGAATTTCAGCATGGGCTTATTTTTAGACATGTGAGTAATCCTCATGATTTCAGGTCAGAAAGGTACATCCCAGCTGGTATCATCCTGTTGTCAGCATGGACCTCACTGCTAGGAAAAAAAAAGTTTTAAACCTCTTTTAAGTCACATTTTATTTTTCCCTGTGGGGAAAAAAAAAATACACCCCCAAATTTATTTAGATTAATAAAGACATGGAGGTGGCTGTGGTGAGATAGGGAAACAGGGTTTGAGGTTTCCTGTGGGCTGGGGAAGTTGCTCCTGCTCCAGTTGTGCTTTGCTGAGAGCAGGAAAAGCAGAATGATGGAATCACTTCTGGCATGATGGAGTGAGCAGCAGGACGTGGGCACCCAAACATCACAGCCTCAGGAGTGGGAATTGTCTGGTGTGGAAAAAACAGGGCAGGTCACAACTGTGTCCACCCCAGGCTCCTGCAGCTCCCAGAACACGGCTTGGGTGGAAAGGGAAACAGAAGAGCACATCTGAGGGTGAAGATTCAGTGTACAACTTATTACATTTACATTTTAGATGAGATAATATTATTATAGTAATTTATTGATTGTTTCCGACTCCACTGTCTCCTCTCAGAAGTCAGACTAGACAGAAGTTTGCTATAAAGTATTTTATTCACTGGATTTTAGGGTGGGGTTTTTTTGAGGGGGAGACAGGATTGCTAATTCTTTCTGCATCCATCCTTTTAAAAAGCTCTCAACAATAAGTGCTTTGAAGCTTTCAGAAGCTGAGAAAACAGTGATGCTTGGAGTGACCCAGCTTCAATGAGCTGTTCCTACATGGAGAAGGTCCTGCTTTCTCTCAGTGACATTTTATCACTTGCTGCAAGCCCTGCAGTGTCCCCTGACACAGCAAAGCCCACCATGGGCTGTTATGTGCCACCAATATCCACTGATACCAAAAAGATTAAGCACAACCTCATCATTCCCTTTTTGTGCTGGGCTTTGTACTGGTAAACCTGCTGGCTACTGAAATATCCACAGAAAACTGCACCTCCCCCTGCAGAGGCTGCACTTAGCCAACTGCACACTGCTCCACAGCTTCACCACCTTCAGGGAATTTAGGAAATGAGGAAGCCTGAAGGGGTCTCAAGTTGCTGGGTGCAGTGTGATGGAGAGATGGTTCCTCCACTGGGCATGGATGTGGCATTTGTGGGCCACACAGAGAGCCCCAAATCTGGGAGAAATTACCACCTTCCTTGAAAAGGAGCACATCTCAAGGTGTTGGCTGACCAGAAAGACCTGGGTCTGCCTGCCTGTGACCTGGCATCTTCTGCTCAACAGGTTGATTTTTAGCAAATAGACCCCATGTAAGAAGAATTTGCCCTCAGGTTACTCTGCTTCTTTCCATTGGATTGACGTGAGCAACTTCAACAATGTCCCATAATTAAAAAAATTTTGGGAGAGGGTGGAAACTGGTGAGATTTGGCTAGTGCATCCTCATCCTTTTATTGTGACATTGTGAGTCACTGAAACTTAGGAAGTTAGGAAAACATAAGGAGAACTCTATTAACTGGGCACCTCCAAACATACATCAAATTGCATCCAGGTTTGCCAAACCTTCCAAGGAGGAATTAAGGAATACAAAAGAGATGGAAAAATGACTGACATGAAGCAGGTCAGATGGTCAGAAAATACAGCATTGTTAAAAAAACAAAAAAGAAAAAAAAAAGAAAAAAAAAAGGGGAATAACTGGAAATAACTGATTTCAACCAGTATAAAAATTCATCCCCATGGTTATACAAGCATTTTATACTATCTTAGATACAAGTTCTGTGGAAGAAGTGTTTTGCCATAGCTTGCTGAGAGCAAGGAGCTGAGAGCAGGGGCTTAGGAAAGCAAGGGCCAGGTCATCTATCACTCCAGTCTGAAATCTGGATTGGACAGCAATGGTTTAAAAGGACCAGGCAGGAGCAGCAGCTTTATTTTTGGGAGGGTTATCTCCAGTGGCATGGAGTGATGGTGACAGCGATGGGAAATTTGGGTAGAGATGCTCACTAGCATCCTTCAGACTTTTCCTTTGGTCAGCTTTGGGAGCAGCACTGAAACCTGCAGAGGGGGCAGGGATCAGCGGCACCGAACCACCCGTGCACCTCGCCCAACTTCAGCTCCTCGTCTTCCTCCTCTCTGGAGAGGAAACAGCTCAGCAGGACTTCAGAAATCCTCCCAACATCCAAGCCAGGAGGAGGCACAGCCCTGGAACACCCCTTTATGCAACCAGGCAAGAGCAGGAACCGCAACACAACACCCGGGCGAGGCAAGGCGGCCCGCAGGGACGCGGGGATCATTCCCCCCTTTCCTCCCCGAGCCTGACTGCGGCAGGGAGCCTTCAGCCACCCCCTCTGCCCCTCCCGGCCTCCCTCTCCCGGCTCCATCCCTGCCAAGCGCAGCTGCTGGGCTCGGGTGCCGCCGCAGCTCCCGCTCCCGCTGGCGCGGCTGCAGCGGAGCGGGGCCGGGGAGGGCCCTGCTGACGCACCCGATCGGTATTAGAAGACTTCACCGGCTATTTATAGGCCCCCACCGACCGCAGAAAGCTCTTGGCCTCGCTTTTTCTCCCTGCCTCCATCTCGCTCACTGGCGGTAGCTCGGCACAGGAGGGGAGCAGCAGCAATGCTGTCACTAAACCAGCGAGCCCAAGTGCGACATTCCCAAGCGCAGCAAAATTTCTGCCCCTCCGCTAGCGGATCCAGTCTGAACAAATTATTTCCAGCGTGCTGGCCTTTCACTCTGGTGTTCTTTCCTCCTTTTCAGCCTGGATTTCTTTCCCGTTTTGCTTTTTTTTTTTTTTTTTTTTTTTTTTTTTTTTTTTTTTTTTTTTTTTTTTTTTTTCCCTCTCTCTGCGCAGTTTCACTTTCCAATTCCTGGCATTCGCTTGGCTGTTCCTCAGCGGGGCTGGATCCAGACCAGAGAGGGGGAGACCTCTCTATTGAGCTTGGCAGATTTCCCCAGTTCCTGCCAGGAGCTTCCCTCTCCAACACCCAGGCTGAGCCCTGACCCTTATTTTGGCCCACGACATCTGATGCTCTCCTGGCTGCTGGGCCAGGCTTCAGCTCCCACCTTCACCCTTTGATCCCCACCTTTGTCAGCCACATCTCTGCAGCCCCCTTCCCTGCTGGGTGCTGCTGGGTGAGTCAGTGAGGGCTGAGCAAAGCTGTGGATGGAAATTGTACCCACACACCCTCTCCTGGGTGCTCCTTCAGCATGGATACACCACAGCAATAAGTTTTGGAGTGCTGTTGTTGCAGAAGCACAGTGGCATTTGGAAAGGTGGGTAAAAAGTTCAGGATACCTGGATGTGGGCAGTGAGATAAAAACAATGCCCAGTGTCCACAGCAAAGGCACTGATGGAGAAGTAAAACCATTTATAATCACTTCAGTGAAGTGAAAAATAGAGGTCACTGGAGGTGCACATCCATTCTTTTTTTAACACAACAATGCTGATTTTCACAATATTTATTGTCAGAAGCATTTCTAACAGAAGCACTCCCATCTGCATGCAGGCCCTCAGGTTTACAACAGAGGTAAGGGGGGGATGACTGTGGGAATTAAATCTGGAGCAAGTTATTCTTCTGCTTTCTCACTGAATTAACCCTTGCCCCACCTGAGAGGCTCCGTTCCTTGCAGCTCCATCAGCACTCCAGGGCTAAAGCAATCAAGGGGTGAGGGTATTTTCTCAGTCTTATCCTTAAGTAAATCACTTTGCCCCTCAGTTTTTGTATGGCACCCTGCTCCATGCTTTTCTCTGTGGATTTGCAGGCTCCAGGGCTCTGCCCCACTTCAGGGCAGGATGTCCAGCACCAACTCCAGGCACATCCCCAGAGGGCTGAGGCTTGCAGCAATGCTGGCAGACAAATTACAGGGCCAGAGTCTTTCTCCTCAGAGAGGAATGGCACACCCAGCTGCAAACAGCTGGTCCCAAAGTTAATGCATTATGCTTTTCAAATTTATTATTATTTGTAGTATTTACCATTTCCAGTTTGGGGCTCCTCAGTGTAAGAGACATTGAGCTCCTGGTCCAGCAGAAACAAAGCTGATCAAGGCACTGGAGCATCTCTCTTATGAGGAAAGGCTGAGGGAGTTCATCCTGGAGAGGAGACCCTGAGAGGGAAGCTCCTCAATGTCTGCCAGTGTCTGTCAGAGCTGGGCCCGTTCATCCTGGAGAGGAGACCCTGAGAGGGAAGCTCCTCAATGTCTGCCAGTGTCTGCAGGGAGGGTCACAGGGGGCAGAGCAGGCTCTGCTCGGCCCTGCCGGGCACTGGCACCAGGGACAGCCAGCAGGAGCTGAGGCTCAGCAAGTTCCACATGAACGTGAGGAAGAACTTCCTCCCTGTGCAGTGCCCGAGCCCTGGGGCTGCCCAGAGAGGCTCTGGGGTCTCCCTCTCTGGGGATGTTCCAGAAGCATCTGGATGCAA
>VZUI01049527.1:0-11364 GCA_013401135.1 Cettia cetti
CGCCGCTCAGCCCCCGCCGCCCGCCGGGCCCCCCGCGCTCGGTGCCGCTGCAGCTTCCGCGCTTGGGCGTTGATGCCTGCGGGGATGGGGGGGGACACAGAGCGGCGTTCAGCCCCTGCGGGCCCCCCCCGGGAGCGCCCCCGCCCCGCCGCAGCGGCCCGCGGCCGGAGGGATGCTGCGGCTCGCCGCGGGGATGGAGCGGCCGGAACCCTCCCGGCGCCGCGCACCCACCCTGCCTCGATGAACCCGGTGCTTTGCCCTCCCCGAAAGGTGACGCCGAGACACCGGCGCGGAGAGTTTAGTGTCCTAACGCCACCGCTAAAAAAGGGGGTGTCCCAGCCCTCCCTGGCCCCCCAAACCTCACTGAACGGAGAGCAGCCGGTCCATAGCATCCCACAGCTGCCCTGGCCACGCTGCAGGGCTCGGGGGAGAAGAAATCCTTGCTAAAAAGAAATTTCACTCAATCTTTGCTAAAAAGAAAACAAAAAGAGCCCGGATTCGGCTTTCAGCCCTTCGGCGCTCGGTGGCCAGCAGCAAGTGGGAACCGCAGGGACCCCCCCAATTCCCGGAGCATCGGCCAGGCACGGGAGCTGCAGCGGAGCCCGGCTGCAGCAGGAACAAGCGGTAATTAACTTCTCCCAAGCATCAGTTCGGGCAGAGCTGTCTGTCCGTGACACAAACAGGAGCCGGGGTGAACGAACAGGCCTGGCCGAGCTGCAGAAGCAGCCCCTCTCATGGCACCCCCAGACCCGGGGGGGTCCCGGGGGGTCCCTCCGTGCTGCAAGCGTGGCTTGGGCTCTGCAGGAGGAATAGGAAGTTGTGTGTCCGAGGGGTGATGCTCGTACCTCAGCTGGGCAGCCTCCTGGGAGCAGGTCACTGGCATTCGGGGAGGACGAAAAGAGGGACAAACCCTACAGGATTTGCCTGCAGGAGCAGCAGTGCAGCGTTGTCGGTGCAGCACCGGAGGCAGAGCCCCGCTCCCGGCTCGGCCGACCAGGGAGCAGGCTTTGGACAGCGAGATTTGGGGACAGCCGGCGGGATTTGGGCACGGCAGAGCAGAGAGCCTGGTGCCCAGGGCTGCTTAAAGGGACACTCACAAGCTCAGACCCAAAAAAAATATTAAAAATCATCTGCCTTATTTGGTGAGGAATGGGCTGCCGGTTCAGAAATCCATTTTTGTGTTTGTTTGTTTTAGATGGAGCGCTCCTTTGCTGGGAAAATCAAAGAGATGGGGATGGGGAGGGGTGTGGGACGGGGAGAAAATAGCCCCTGCTGTTCACATGCCTTGGGATTAGGGCAAGGCACAGTCGAGCCACCCCAAGGTCCCGTGCCCCGTGTCCTTCTTAAAAAGGCAATCGGCCCCGCTCCGCCCCCACCCCGCCCGCGGCACGGCTGTGACATCCCGGGAGAGCAGCGAGCCCACCCCAGCCACGCTGCTGGGGTGCCTAGGAACACCCCAAAGGTGTCAGCAGGACACCTCAGCTCCCCCCAGGAGCCCTGACCCCAACCCACGCTTGGAAAAGGGCCAGAGGGGTGAAGGACGGCTGGGGCAATGCAGAGCCCAGAGCAGCCTGTGGGAGCAGGGAGGATGGGGCTGGATGCTGGGAGCAGCTACTGCTGGAGCTCAGCGGGACAGAGCAGAGGGCCTGCAGAGACAGGCCATCAGCAGCCCCTTATCGAGGGGAAAGGAAGCTTCTGTATTTATTTTGTGTAGGAAAAAGCTGCTTTTTCACTGCCAATAGAGCCCCCATCACAGGCTCCCACTAACCCCGGGGCTGTGCTGGAAAGATAAACACAGCTCTTTTCCTGAGCAAAACAAAGTCCCTCCATAAAATTGGGTTAGGTTTTCTTTCATCCTTTGGTTCTGTTCTGTCCTCCCAAGCATGAGCAGGTTATCCCACCCAAAACTCAGCCTGAACATCTCCAGTGCAGCGTGACCAGGGCAGAGCCAGTGGCTGCTGAATCCACGTGGAGATTGGGATGGGAACAGTGTGTAAGGGGTTAAAGAGCATCCCCAAATATTACATTTCTCCCTGGATAGCCAGGACTGGGACTGTAGAAAGGAGGTACAACTGTCAGGGTGTTGGGCCTTGCTAAAGTTTAGGGCTGGACAAGCTCCAATGATCTCAGGCCTAGGGGGAGCTTTACAGGGCTGGGGAAAAAAATAAATAAATAAATAAAAGATGTACCAGTGATAGTGGGCACAAAGAATACAGCATTTACAGGCCACAAGGACATTTGGCAGAACTCCCAAGATAAGGAAGAAACTAATAGAAGCAATTCAGCAACTGTGCTGAATCAGCCCTGACTGGGTAAGAGGCAATTCTGGCAGGGGGAGATTCACAACCACCAACACAAGAAGCCACCAGCTCAAAACAAGAGTGCTCTCTGTGTCTCTGTCCCCCCTCTTTTCTCTTTATTTCTCTCTCTCTCTACCTCACATTGATTGCTAATAAAATCTGTATTATTTACTTCAGCATTTGTCTCATTTGCATCTCAAATTCTGGCAGAGTCACCTCTCACTGATCAGATCCTAACACGGGGCTGGCTCACATCTTTAAGGAGAGCTGGGCACCCCTCACCAGACCCCACCAAGCTGCTGCCTCTAAACCCATCCTGCAACCCAGGGGAAAAACTGTTAGTGGTGGTGCCTGGGATCTTGGCTGGGATCTGCCTCTTTTTCAGCTGAGGAAAGAGGTTCTCTTTTCCTGGCTGAGAAATAAATCAACAAATAACTCCGTGGGCCCCAGGAAAGAAGAAATGCTTTGAATGTACCCAGGAGGGACTAAGACCAGGCAAGTCCTTCCTAATGTAATTGCTCTGCAGACTCTGCAGGGAATCTTCCCTGGATGCAGTTGTGCTAAGGTATATCAAAGCCAGATCCTCAAAGGCACTTGCAGAGCATCTTTTAGAAGAACAGGCTTAAATCCCAAGTTTCTGGGGCTGTGTGTGCAGTTCAGCCTCTTGGGAAAGCTCAGTTAGGACAGGACCTGGTACAAAATTGGGGTATTTTAGAAAATGAATGCCACTGGGGTGCCAAGTGCTGCACCTCCCTCCAGCACCCTCCAGTTTGTGGGGGTTTTCCTTACATCTCCATAACTGCTGCCTCTCTGCTCCCCAAAAAGAGCAGGGCTGGGGGTAGCAGGGACAGAGGGGCTGCCTTTTGTACTGCAGGGAGGCTCTACCTGTGCTGCTAATTAGTGTCATGAGGAGCCAGCATTGTCCTCCCCAGTGGGAAGCAGCTAATAAACTAATTAGGATAATGGGTAACTGAGCAGATAAAACTCTGAAGCTAATTGCTAACAGGTCATGGATGGATGTGGAGCCTTTCCCCCAGCCAGCAGTGCACCTGCATGACCCCAGTGGTCCCAGTCATCCCAGTCCTGCTGCTCCAGCAGTGCCCTGTGTGGGGAAGGGCCTGCAGGTATTCCCCTGGGGATGATTTGAGCATCCCTCTGCTTTTCTCCGATGGAGATGCAAGCCTAAATTCCCTTTATTTTTGCCAGATGTCGTGTTTTCCATGCCAGTGCCTCACCACCCTGGGCAGGCAGCTGCTGCTCAGCAGGGGAACCTCTGCCAGCCTGAGCCTGGTGACAAGGGTGACCCTGTGAAGGACTCTCATGGTCAGTACCCTCTGCTCCAGGAGTTTTGTGTCTTTTTGGGGTGCTGGGTGACAGGCTGCATCACTCACATTCATTCCTGGCAGTTTGCAGATGAGGTGGGAAGGGGTGGTCCCAGCCCCACAGCATCCCAGGGCCACCAGGACAGGGTGAGCCTGGGACAGAGCCCCTGGGGCCACCAAAAGGAAGGGCTGCAGGAGTGAGATTTTACCAGGTAAGACAGCTGTGGAGTCTGCAGAGCAGACAGCCTGACTGCGGGTGTAGCTTCTGCCTTAGAAGAGCTTGGTCAGCTGTGGAAAATGCCCAAAGGTTAAAAAATGGGGAATTTCCACGGCCCCACCCAGGAGTGCTGAAACAAATGAGGTGATAACGAAAGCACAACGGGCTCTTTTCCAGATCCAGAGCACAGGATCCTATCAGGAGCTGCTCCTCCATGGGAAATGACCCAAGGGTGCCAGCCCCGGGCCAGCTCGATGCTGGGCAGCCCAGACCCTGCTGCTTCCCCTGCCTGCGTGGGAGCCTTGCACTCCCACGGCTCCCAGCCCACCCAGGATCCAGGTCAGGGGGAGGAAAGTTGCTTTCTGCATCCCAGGGGGAGGATTTGAGGCCGAGGGGATGTGACCTTGGGCTCCGGCAGGGAGCTGCCACGTGGCCCTGCCCACCGCGTGCTGCACTTGGCTCTTGCCCTTCCCTCTATTCAACAGAAGCTGTTTTTAGAGTTGCTGCTCTCCCTTCACATCTCTCTGATCCTGGCTGGAGAAAGAGCTGAAGAGAAGAGCAGAGCATCCACCTCCTTGGCCCAGACACCTCTGGGTCTCTGTGTCCCACGTGCAATGAGCTGGGAGCACCTGTGGCATCCCCTCCCTGAGCAGACAGAGTGGGCACAGTGAGGATGGAGGCAGCCCTGTCTCCTCCAGTACCAGGTGAAATCCCAATTGAAAATTGCAGCTGGGGGGGCTCCAGCTGCCTCTGCTCTCCCCTGGGGTGCCCGTGGCTGGGTTCCCTCACCGTGTGCCTGGGTTCCTTGCAGCCTTTGTTAGGATGGGTGGGAGAGGAGCTGTGTCCCCCCTGGCGTGGGACAGGTTGGACCATTTGTTCTGCTCCTGGCAGGGGAAAAACTTGGCCCTTCTTTGCCAAGCACACAGAATAATCCTGCATCATCATCAGTTTAGTTCTGACAGTAACAGAACTAAACTCCCTTTGCTAGGAGTGAGGAACAGCTCGGGGCCCATCCCAGCAAAACCCTGTGGCTGACACCTCTGGAGCCTGGCCCAGGCCCCTCTGTCAGCAGCTCTGACCCAGCAAGCACATCGTGCAAGTAAAAACCTGATTTTAAGCCTTTCTGCCCTCATCTTCACAGGGCTTTTATCTGAGGGTGGGAGGAGGAAAGCTTCATTGCTGTGTGCTGGGGTCACTTATTAACCTGCTGGCTCCTAATGAGGCAGTTATCTCCTCCTGCCAGCCCTGGCCTCCATCAGGCACTGCTGCAGGGGCTCTCCTGCCCTACATTGCTCTCCCTTCATTAGCTTTTCATTTTGCTTAATTGCTCCTGCAGATTTGCCCGGGGTGTCAGGCCTGGGGGATGCCCAGAGGGATACAGGGATGCAGGGGAGCAGGGCAGTGCTCTACCAGGCACGAAGCTGGGGATGCCATGGTGCTGCTTCACTGATGGGAAGAGCAAGAAGCACTGCTGCTCTTGCCTGCAGCTCCCCAGCCACGGGCAGGGTTTGTTATTAACCCCTAAACTGCCTGGGATAAATATTAGAGGTCACAGACACCAGATGCAGGAGAGTGCTGAGTCCTGCCTCAACCCAGGAGCCTGGCAGCTAAAACACGGCCACCCTCCTACATGCACCACCCCCTGCACCCAAACCAGTGTGGGAGGGCTTCTGGGGGAGCATCCCACCCCCTCTCCGTGCCCCACCCAGCTCTGACCTGCAGTGGTGGTGTCCACATCCCTGGCCGCCATCTCCTCCACCTCCGCCCTCCTGCGCAGCTCCAGCCGGCGCGAGAAGCCCTCCCTGGGCTTCCAGAGGTCCTGGATGAGCAGCGGCTTCTCGTGGTCACCCAGCACCCTCAGCCCCTCCGTGTGCCACTGCTTCTCGGGGCCCTGGAAGCGGCCGATGACATCGCAGAGCGCGTACTGCCCGGCGCTGAGCTGGCTCAGCCCGTAGCGCTCCAGGGCCTCCTTCACCAGCTCCCGAGCGCCCGAGCTGCCCGTCACCAGCACGCTCTTGTAGTTGGTGCCCGCGCAGATGTTGCCCCCGAAGATTTTCAGGATGCCGGGGGCCGAGAGCTGCGTGGAGAGCTCGGCCGGGTCGTCCTGCGCGGCGGCCGGGGAGGCGGAGGCGCGGTCCTTGTAGCTCAGGGTGCGGTACAGCACCTGCGAGAGGAGCCGGCTCTGGCGCTTCAGCCGGCTCTTGGACGGGGGGGCCATGGTGGAGGAGGGCCCGTAGAACATGCTGCGTGAGGTGGTCATGAAGCACAGCTGGGCAGGGAAGAGCAGAAAGGGGGAGGTGAGCGGGTTGGGGGCCAGATGTGCAGCAGGGGAGAGCGGGCAGGTGGCCACGGAGGAGGCACTGTCACCTCCGAGGGCCACTTCCCCTGTGTAACACCCAAAAAGCTCAGCCAAGCTCCTTGGCACCAGCACAGTTACCCCTGGATGGATTTGTCCCTGAAAACACAGCCTGGACAGGCCCCACGTTTCTCCATCATGTGCACCAAGAGGTCCCTCTCACCCAGGCAAAATGCAGTGGGAGGAGAGCAGAGCCCAGCAGGACTTGGCGGGGCCCACCCTGGCCAGGAGCCAAGGCATCAGGAGTTACTTTCACTAACGAGTTTACGGAGCAATCCCATTTTTTAGAGGTGAAACAGAAAAGCTCAAGTGCAAATTCACTCACTCTGAGGTCACTGCTAAATGCTTTTGCTCAGCGAGAGGCACAGGGTGAAAATGGGCTTTAATTAGCCTTTCTAAAAATGTCCTGACTCCGGCAAATCTCTTGGCTGTTGCTTGTTTGTGGAGGACGTTTGGGCCCAGGGTGGCATCACTGACAAGGCTGCCCTTGTCACGTCAGCCCAGGGCAGGGCTGCTCAGGGCAGCCCCGAGTGGGCAGCGACTGGAGGAGATGTGGCCAGGGCTGTGTGGCAGCTCCCAGTGCTCCTCAATCCCCTGGAATGGCCTGGGAAGCACAAATCACTTCTGGATTTAGGTGCGTAGCACTCCTGCCTGATGTCACTGTCACCATCTGCAGGTGGCTTTGAGATCCCATCCCGGCTGCAGCAGCACCTGGTGCCTGCGTGGTGCTGATAACCCACAGGCACACTGTGACCTGCTGCCAAAGCCAATCTGAGCATTCCTGACTGGGACAGAACTGGGACCCCCTCACCTCCAGATCTATAACGTGCAGGGACTCCATGGATACACAGAGGAACCCCAAAATGTCCCACCCACAGCTACCAGAGCGTGTGGGTGCAGCAGCTGGGGTGATCCAGGTGTTCCTGGCCAGGACAGGTGAGGAGGCAGCAGCTTCCCACAGCTGCAGCCCCGGCTCGCTCGGGCACTGCCACGCCTCCAGAGCAAACTCAGCGCTCTCAGGCAGGATGATGTCGGGCCTGGAAAGCCTCCAAACCACCATCCAATTCAGGGAAATAAAGAGAGTCCCTGCTGCTAATGGAAGAGGTCACCTTCTAACCCAGAAACCACCTCCCAGCCGTGCGTGGAGGGTTGCTGCAGGATGTGCATCCCACAGCCAGAGGCCCGTGGAGTGCTGCAGGTGGGGAAACTGAGGCACCAGGTAATCCTGTGATGCTGCTGCACCCCAAGTCATCCCTTTCCCCTCTCCCAGCCCCACCAGGACTGTGAAAATGCTGGGGTTTGTCCTCCTTCCCAACCTGCTGGTTCCAAAACTGACTCCTGGTGTGCTGAAGGGTGGGAGTCCTGGCACAGGACAGCAGGGCTGAGGACCTTGTGTTTTATATTGCCCCAGAACTTCACCCCAACTCACTGAGTTCAGGTAAGGCTGCTCCTGCTCCCACCTTGCAAGTGGGGAAACTGAGGCAGGGATGGACTTGGGGCTCTGGCTCCCCCCACACTGCTGCTCCTTCCTCTCCAGCTGAGCCCAGAGCTCCTGCTCCCGCTGGGGACATCCCTGGGGACATCCCTTGATGTCTGCTGTGTGACATCTCCTGGGAGTGCCACGGCAGCCCCGACCTGGGGAGCAGGTCAGGGCACTGGCAGACACTCAGGTTCAGGAACAGCTGCCCCAGGCCTCCAGCACGGCCCTGCCAGCCCTCATTAACATTGACCAGGAGGAAAACTGCCACAGAGTCCCTACAGGACCTTGCCATCAAGGATGCAAAAGACAAAACTTTGTCATCAAATCACTGGTTTCATAGATTTAATCTCCTCCACCCTGAACCACCCCCAGCACAAAGGGAAAGCTTTTACCGTGTGCTGGTGGCAAAATCATTCCTCCAAGCCCACATCACAGGGACACCATCCTTGCTTCTTGCAGGTCCCTGCCTGGTTTTGAATGTGTTATTTATAGCTCAGCTATTTTTCCTCTCTTTCTATCAAATGCAGCTCCTACAGAGTTAAGGGGAAAGACGTTTCACCAGGAAAAAAAATCAGAAGCCTGGATCAGGAGGAGGTGCCAGCCTGGTCACCCCAATTTTCAGCATCTAGAGCAACACCAGCCTGGGTGACCTGAGAAATCCCAGCCTTCTGCCGGAGACAGCAGAACACGCCCGGTCTTAATCCCCTGAGGACTCCAATGGGCAGGGTAAAATGATAACGAAATGGGCTCCTCCCACATCCGTGCGCTCAGGCACGCTGGACACCGGCGTCTCCCAGCAGGAGGCAATCTCAGGTACGAGGAGGCAACCTCTGGCACCAGGAGGAACTCTCCGGTACGTGCAATCCCGCTGAGCCCCGCTGCGGGAGCGGGGATGCTGCAGCTGCCCGGGGAGCCAGCAGCAGCGTCACACCTTGCAGCAGGTGAGTGGGACACGTGCTCCTGGACATCCCCAGCCCAGCTGAGCCCTTTTGTCACTGCAGGCCAGTTCCCTGGAAGGACACAAGCCTGCAGCTATGGAGCATGACCCAGACTTTCCCCAGAGTCCCTTTTCTGCAGGTTCAGTGGCACTGCTCCTCTAAGGGCTCAAAGCCTGGCATTGCCTCCCAGCGGGATCTGTGGCAGGGATCCTTCACCTCCTCACAGCCAGTGCCTGACCACACCGAACCCGGCTGTTTTCCACAGTCAGCTCTGTCTGTCTGGGCTCTGCAGAGCTGTGACAAAGGCCCGTGGCATTCACGTGGCCACCACATGTCCTTCCATCGCCACGACTGGCTCTGACACCGCCCGGGCCTTTCCTGCGGCCTGAGGCTCCTGCTCCACAGCGGGTGAGCAGCTCCTCCCCAGTGCCCCCACCCGGCGCTCAGGAAAAGCCTCTCCCTACCTTGCCATCCTTCTCACGTGCCTTCTTCCCTTCCATTCAGCCTCCTTCTCAAAACAATCCGTGCCCTTCGTTGTGCATCATCCCGGGCAGGCGTCTGTCACGTTCTCTGAGAGAGGAAGAGGAGGAGAGGTCCTGGGCTGCTCACGGACATCGGCTGCTCGGTGTGGTGGGTGTGGGAGGGTCAGAGGTTCTGCAACACGGCCCTGATGTTTGCATGTGGGCTGCTGAGCCACATCTGTGCCCCCATAACCAACAGCACCTACCCCGTAGCATGGCAGGCTGGGAGAGAACAGCAGGAGGAAGGAAATGAAAGCAGAGGAAGCAGGAGGAAAAGAAAGGAAAGGAGAAGGGAGGAGATGGAACCAGCAACAGCCCTGTGACCTTTATCTCTTTCTCCTAAGCACACGTGCCCCCAGGGATGCCAGGCTGGGGA
The DNA here is from genome assembly GCA_013401135.1 of Cettia cetti. Lineage (NCBI taxonomy): Eukaryota > Metazoa > Chordata > Aves > Passeriformes > Sylviidae > Cettia > Cettia cetti. The sequence continues at coordinate 9,511 of VZUI01049527.1, forward strand.
TGTTCTGACCAACAGCTGGACCAGCTCCTTCCCCCAGCAGGCACAACTTGCTGGGATGCTCATGAGATTTGTTCTCCTGAACCTCAGTCTGTTTTGCTGGGCATCAAGAAGAGCCACCAAGCACTGTCCCCTCACTTTCCCACCACAGATCTGTGAGAACACAACCACTGGTGACCAAGAGACAAAGCTAAAAGGAGCACCTGCCAAGTGCCACCAGGGATTTCACAGGTGTTCCTCAGAAAAGCCACCAGGGCACAAGAACTACTCTTTCCCATGGCTCCACCGTGATTAAAGATAAATGCATCATCGTCTAATTAAATCACCTAATCAGGACCTCAGTGTGGTTCCATCCAGTCCCTCTTGCTCAGGGCTGTGGGAGAAACTCTGGGGGTGGTGATGCAAAAGGCAAAGAGGTGCTGACCCCACCTCTGCTGCTTCACGTTTCTTCCAATGATTGATCTCTCCTCCTGGTAAAATATTTATGCCTTATTTCCAATGTGTCTGCCCTCAGCTGCCAGATATTGATTCTTGCCATATTTTCTCTCCTCAATTAATGAGCTTTTGGCTATCATGTATTTTCTCCTCTGCAAGAGTATTTAGATGCCTTTGCCAAGCCTTCCTCTTTCCTCTTTGATTTGATTTATGAGTGGACCCACTGGATGCCCCCCTCTTCTCCAGCTCTCAGACCCTTTCTGCCCCTTGGTCCCTTCCCCTCTGACTACACATCTCCCCTGCTGAGAAGGAAAGATTGGATTTGGCTGCCATAAGCCCAAATTTGGTTCTGACCAGAAATGCAAATAACCACTTTTTTTTTTTTTCCTGAGCTGAATTTCACATTATCCTGAAAATTTTTCAATTCTCCAGTGCAGAAATGGGAACAGACCACAGAAACGGGAGCAGCCAGCACCCCAAATTGCTGCCTGGTGAACCCCTGTGCTGCCTCTCCCAGCATCTGCAGGCAGCTCCAGCTGAAAATTTACCATCCAGATTAGGGGCAGGAAACCACGTACAGCCACAGTTATTATTTTTGGGTGTAAAAGGTTTCCATGTTCCATTCTGCTCCAGCCAGGATGCCTCTCGCTCGCTCAGCTTACCACCCGGATTTGCACAAACCATTAACACTCAGCTGCCCTGGGTCAGATCCAGGTTTTTCCAGAAATCATTTCCATCTCCTTTCTTCCAGATTAGTGATAAAAACACCAAGTCCATGTTACCAGCTAGCAGTGCCCAGCAGTGATAATCTCCCTGATAACTGCCTTGGAAATGGATCACGTTTATTTAATACCAGCTTTCTTGACACTGTGCAATGTCAGCTCTAAATACTGGACTGGATTGACTTTTTTAATACTGGAAAGTACAGATTTTTACAAGAATATCACCTCCCATAACTCAAATGCTTCTCAGAAGTGTATTACAGCCAGAGAGTCACCTCTCATGTTGGAGACTGAAGTAATTTCTACTTGCCAGGAGTTATTTTCCATATAGCCATGGTGGATGGCAGGAATGTATTCCTGATGCTGAAGTCTTTAATCAATTCATGCCCGAGCCAGGCTTCTCCCTGGGGGGATGCTATCAAGCCAATCAACCTGTAGCTACCAGGTCATCTTATTCCCTTCTGGGGAGAGCAACAACACTATTAAAACACTTTTTAATCATCTGGAATTTCCCCGGGGCTCATCTCGATACACAGATGGGTGGTGAGATTTCAGCTATAACCACACCAGACCACAAACCAGAAAAGCTGTTTCCTCAGATCTTTGTTTAAAATTTTTCTCTCTTTTTCTTTCTTATTTTCCTGCCTTTTTTTTTTTTTTTTTTTTTTTTTTTTTTTTTTTTTTTTTTTTTTTTTTTTTT
>VZUI01049528.1:0-47498 GCA_013401135.1 Cettia cetti
CCGAGCACTCCCCATAAAGCTGATCTTTTCAATAAAGAGCTGAATATTAATAAAGGCATCAGCCCTGTTCTTTTCACACTGAAATCAAAACTTTACATGATGCACAGAAATTGCTGGGAACAATTAATTGGGTTCATCCCTTGCTTGGGACTTCAAATGCAGATTTGGAGCCATTGTTTGCCCTCTTGGGAGGTGAGTCAGACCTTTTATCACCCAGACATTTAAACAAAGAGGCACAGGTTGCCCTTCAAGAGGGTGGCTGATGCTATCTCACAAAAGCAGTCAGCTCGGTGGGCTCCAGAACTACCACTTTGGTTAATCATTTTAAACCCTAACAAACAGGCTCATCCCTTAATATTTCAGCGGGACTCAGAAAAAACAGACCCTCTGTTAATTATCAAATGGATCTTTTTGCCTAATAATATGCCCAAAACTATTTCCATGCAAGATGAGCTTATGGCCATGTTGATTGTCAAGGCTCGTCAAAGACTGATCTCCTTGGCTGGGAAAGATTTTGATTTTATCTATCTACCTCTCACAAAGTTTTATTTGAATTGGTTGCTACAAATGTCTGAAAAATTGCAAATGGCTTTGGCAGATTACCCAGGGCAGATATCTATCCATCCACCTAAACACCAATTGTTAAACTCTTCCTTCAATCTACTCCCAAGCCAAAGAGAAGTGAGACTCTTTTGCAAGCTATGACAATATTCACAGATGGTTCTGGAAAAACCCATAAATCAGTGATGGTATGGAAGGTTTCTGAAACTGGAACCTGGCAATCTGATATTGCTGTATTTGAAGGGTCACCACAAATAGTAGAATTAGCTGCTGTAGTTAGAGTGCTTCAGAAATTCAACACACCTTTTAATCTGATTACTGACTCTGCATATGTTTCAGGTATTGTGCAAAGAGCAGAGAATTCAGTTTTGAAAAATGTGAAAAATTACATTCTTTTTTCCTGGTTGAAATTGCTGGTTTCTCTACCTGACCAAAGAACTGCTCCTTACTTTGAAATGCATATCAGATCACACACTGACCTGCCCGGCCTTCTCACCGAAGGTAACACCCAGGCAGACTTGCTCACCTTATCAGTACAACATATTTTACCTGACAAAGTGGAACAAGCAAGATTAAGTCACTCATTTTTTCACCAGAATGCTGGAACTTTAGTAAGACTTTTTGGATTAACTCCAACACAGGCCTCCAGTACCATTGCTTCATGTCCTGACTGTCAGCATTGCTCCCTTCCTAATGTGAACACAGGGGTCAACCCAAGAGGTTTGCAAAGCCTACAAATTTGGCACACAGACGTAACACATTTTAATGAATTCGGCCGCTTAAAATTTTTGCATGCTTCTATAGATACCTTTTTGGGTGCTTTGTTTGCCTCAGCTCACACAGGAGAATCAGCAAAAGACGCCTGCAGGCATTTTGCGGCTGCTTTTGCAACATTAGGGATTCCGCAGCAGATTAAGACAGACAATGGACCTGCACACGCTTCCCGTAGAATTGCAGATTTCTTCTCATTGTGGGGTATCACTCATAAAAGAGGGATTCCCCCACTCGCCCTCTGGACAGTCAATTATAGAGCGTGCCCATGGCTCTCTCAAACATCTTCTGGTACAACAAAAGGGGGGAGCCGGAGACACTCCCACGGAAAGGTTATGCAAAGCCCTGTATGTTTTTAACTTTTTAAATTGCTCTATGATGGATTCAAATCCCCCTATTACCAGGCATTTTGCTTCATCCACATCACTTTCCTGCAAGGAGAAACCACCGATCCTAATCCGAGACCCGGAGTCTGGTAAAATCCTTGGCCCTTACCCATTGATCACTTGGGGGAGGGGCTTTGCTTGTATCTCCTCAGAAAAGGGACCTCGCTGGATTCCTGCAAAGAATGTGAAGCCGTTCCGGGAACCCCTACCAGCAGCTGACGGAGGCCAGGACGCTACCAAGCCCCCGGGAAAGGAGGAAGAAGAGGAACTGCGCCCAGACTGCAGCTGAAGACGCCTTTTCTACTACCTGTGAAAGAAACTGTGAACTTTGGGTTTTATGTCAGTATAAAGGGTGTGGAAATTGGTGATATTGCAGAGCCCTTTTGGTAAAAAGAGTTCCTTTTTTCATCACAACATAATTCAAAACATACAAAGACACCATGGGATTGAATTGGATGCTATGCTTATTAAGATTACTTGCTTTTAGCACAGCCTGGCCTGTCAACCAACCCAAAACAAATGTCTGGATAACTCTGGCTGATGCAACCAGACAAGATACCTCATGCTTAGCTACTGCAGCCCCAGAAAATCCATTTTCGACCTGTCTGGTCAGCCTGCCAGTAGATGGCTCGCCAATACCAGAGGCTACCAGAAGCACTGTGCAGAGCTCAAATCCTGTTGATACATGGGATCAGTGGACTCCTTACCTTCCTATAACTCCCTTGAAGCCACAAGAATTAGAACTCCTGGGTGCTGTGAAGATGGATTTTTGTGCCAATTTTGATTACTCAGGAAAAAATCAGTCTAAGGTTTGGGATATTTCTCCCTATCACTCAGTATATAAAAATCAAACTTTTTGGTGCAATTACACTTCTGGCAGCCCTTCTAAATCCAGTAACGCCCCCCTATGGCTGCCGTCGGGAATGTTTTTGGTTTGTGGGGACAGGGCCTGGGCTGCGATCCCTTCGCACATAAAGGGAGGTCCCTGTAGTTTGGGACGACTGACAGTGCTAACACCTAATGTATCCGTGATTTTACAGCACAGATATCCCCACAGAATAAGGCGCAGTTTGCATGCATTTGATGAATACTGTGATGATGAATTGTCTTTGTGGTCTGTGACCCAGATGAATTTGGCCTCTTCATTTTTGCCAGGAATGGCTGCAAAAAAGGCCTTAAGTCAATTGAATAAGGTAGCCTGCTGGCTGGCAAAACAGAAATTCAACACACTAGCCACTAGCTCTGCTTTATCAAACTTATTAACAGATGTTGACAGTGTAAGACGTGCCACTTTGCAAAACCAGGCCGCCATAGATTTCTTCCTCCTTGCCCAAGGTCATGGATGTGAAGACTTTGATGGGATGTGTTGTATGAATCTTTCTGATCACTCAGTGTCTATCCATAAAAGCATACAGCAGCTAAAGGATAGTGTGTTTAAACTTAAAAGTAGAATCTGGATCTTGGTTAGATAGCCTGTTTAGTGGCTGGGGTTTGACACCTTGGCTGAAAGACCTTTTTAGAATAGGAATGCATGTGTTGATTTTAATAGTAGTAGTATTGATCATGATACCTTGCTTGCTTCAATGTGTGCAGAGATTAATTAACAAGGCCATTAAAGGAGTATTTTGGGTTAATACAGAAGGGGGAGATGAAGGAATACACAAGACAGAGAGCAAGACAGACTTAATTAGCATAGCTGGTTTGGTAACTAAAATGCCCTGGCATGAGCAAACAGTGCTTTGAGATTGCAGGGGATTGAGTTAGGTCTGCTTACTGGAAAAGAAGATGGGATTTGGTCTGCTTACAGGAAACAGGAGATGGAATCCAACTTCTCCAAACAAGCACGTTGTAAAATGCGTGAGTTTGGCCATAACATGTATAATCCAATCATTGTAGTGAAAATTATTAACCAACCTGAAATGGTATGTAAACTTCTGGAAAATCTGAGTAAAATCGAATTCTGATCACTGAATCAGTCTTCCCGTCTCTCCATCAATAGCCAATAAATAGAGTTTAAAATTGATGAATGTGTATTTTCTGATGGTAACATAGGGTTAAAAGTAAAGACTGGAGTTTTTTATTTCATTATAACATCTAAACTGGCCAAATCAGAAGGTAGCAGGAGTCATCCTGCATTCCTGCATGAAGACTGCTGATAAAAGAACTATTGAACCTCTGTTATCAAGTATCTTATTCAAATGAAGATGACCAAACCTGGACAGAAGAATTTATGAGACCTATGCCACCTACAGATAAATCTACCAGATAAAATGACTGGGGGAGAGTTTAAACTGATGAAAAGAAAATTATACCCAAAAAGAATGTTTGAATCATGCATTAGGGTCTATTGAATATGTAACATAGAGATCCTTAAAACAAAGGATGTGAAGGGGTGAGGTGTGCTGACAGCCTCTGCTGGCTTAGAAGCTTTATTTTACTGTCTCCTAATTGTGTCATTTTTTTTTAATTAAACTTATACATTTTTCTAAGAAAGTAAACCTCGTTTTTCATACAGGTTTCCCTGATTTGTTCAATTTTAAAGTTGCACTTAATGCTCAAGAAGAATCACATGCCAGCACTTAGAGACCAACAGTGCTCTTTCGTTCTGCCTACAAGATAATGGACTTGAAATAAACACCTAAGGAAATCTTCACCCAACATTATGAGCCATAAATGGGACATAAATCATGGAGAAGAAAAAATATCTTAAGGTGAGATTTTTGTTAGGGGGTTGTTTTAAAAAATAATTAAATGCAACTATAAGGAAACATGGAATCATTTTTTTTCACTGGAAAGGGAAAATTAAAGACCATTTAAAACATTCATCAGAAGCCACCCAAGGGGAAATGAATAATCATGTTTGTAATACAACACAACATCATCTTAGCAAAGCTTTAAGTAGAGTATCTCTCAGCAGGCAGGTCATCTAACAGAGCATCAGAACACACCTCCAACACAAATAAAGCAACATCACAAATAAAACTCTGTCTATAACAGTCTATTTAGAATACTTTAATAAGCTAAATTTTACTGTAGTTTGTTGAAAAATAAAATAGAAACTAATTTGAGGTCATTATAGGTTTCTTTACATTTGATGAAGCGCTGGCAAGCACACAAACACCTTACCACTCAGAACCCATGACATTTTTTTGCTATGACAGAAGGATATTTTTCCTTCACCTTAAATTCATGTTGTTGGCAAGCTGCTAAACTCCAACATGGCTGATTCCTTTCTCATTCCCTGCACTGTCCCCCATCCCCAGGGAATAAGGGAGAGAAGTGGGGGGGAAAGGGGGAAGTAAGAGATAAAGACAGCATAACAGGATAGAAATGGAACTGAGAAATACTACTACTATTACTACTACTGGACCTACTACTACTAAAAAATTACTATTAGTATTATTGTAGTATAATAGTAGTGTATTGTACTACAAAAGAAGCTTATACTGACCACCCACTGACCAATGCCCAGACAACTCCTGAGCAGAGTCCATGGCTAGCTTTCCCCCTGGTTTACATATTGAGTACACCATAATATGGCATGTAATATCCCTTTGGTCACTGGGGTCAGTTGCCGTTGCTGTTTCTGCCCAGCTCCTCACTGGTGGGGTGAGAAGCAGAAAACTCTTTAACCAACTGCCCATACTGCTGAGCAACAACTAAACCATCAGTGTGTTAACATTATTCTCACCCTAAATCCTGAGCACATCACTGTGCTAGCTGTAGAAAAAAAAAATTCACACAAAAGAGGGGGGGGGGTTTGCCTGCCTTATGTTTTCTTGCTTACTCGGTAGTCAGTCTTTTTCAAATGTTAATCAACTCTCTTAATTGCTCACCTCACCCTGCTAGCTCAGTTCTTTAAATTGTTAATTGGCTTACCTAGTCCACATTGTATCCCCTTCCCCACTGCATGGGAGACCCCTTCTGCTGCTCTCAAGAGTCTACACAGAGCTGCATGCAAATTAGAGAACACCCCGTGGAAAAGAAAAGACACCCTAAAAAACGAGCCCATCTAACACCCAGGACTAAAAGTGACACCCCCAAGCCGGCAGAGCGGGGAGGAATGCCAAGACACCAACAGAGGCTTCTTCGTCCCTCACCATAACTTTAACAGATCTGGATCAGTGAGACAACCCCCCCCCAAGCTGAAAGCCGATGGGTGTGACTTTCAAAGGACTCCCGTGAGGAGAGGAACCCCCAGCTCTGCCCTGCCATGAGGCAAAGCTAAACTCCTCCTCCTCTGCGTCGTCCATCGGGAGCAGCAGCGGTGTCCTGTTGTCCACAGCTCCCAGGCTCTCACCCAGAGCTGATCTTTAATAAAGGCATTAAAAGGGAGATTTGTCTCCTGGCCCTGTTTTTTTGTTCATATCACTAGCTAATTCTGTCCCTGCTGAAACTAGAACAGGGCTCCTTTGCTATCATGCTGGAACAGACTATCTAATGACTTCCAGGAACGATCATAGAGTCCTTATCTGCTTGCTCAGGTAGCACCAAATGAGGTGAGAAATAAGTTGACAATAGATGCATGGCAATGCTGAGGAAGAGCTGGGAAGTGGACACAAACAAAACTGGCTTGGATAGCAGATGCTGACAGGAACAAGAGAACGTGCTAAGAAAGGCAGATGTCAAGGCAAGAAGAGGATTACTCAGAAGGAGAGGTGAAGGAACATCATTGCCTGGGAGACTTGAGTGGCATAGTGATGGCCAAGACAGTAGCATCTGGTGAGCCAAAGAAGAGAGCAAGGCTGGAAAATCTGGAGCAAGTGGCTCTGTAAGAAGAGCCATAGAGGGGAGCACCCTCAGAGATACAGAAAGGCAAGAGAGAAACAGGTTAGAATGGAAAGGAGTAACTAGTCTGATGGCAAGCACTCTTTGATATGGCAGAGTAAGCCACATAAGCATGATAATGTCTATCTCAGTCCACAAAACATTTTAGTTCAAGTGGTCAAAAGTAGGTCAGCACTGCATCACAAAAGGGCATAAGGTGTATGCAGAAGAGTATGCAGCAGTACTTCCCCAAGACCATGTTTCCCCACAACTTCTACAGACATAAAACTAGGGTCTTATGAGTTATCTTGTAGAGGGCTGTTAGGTTTTGAAATTTTGTAGGCTCTCAGCATCCAAAAGACACTGTGGCAGATGGATGAGGAGCTCACATACACACTGGTAACTATTCAATTACTTCTGTTTGCTTGAAACCTAAAGCCTGCAAGTTTTATTTGATAATCTGAGGTCTTCTCATGAAACACAGGGAGAAGGACCATTCCTCATTCATCCTCTCCAAGCTACTCATGACTTTGCAAAGTGCTGTCAGACCTACCAGTCATCTTCCTTTCTATACTGAAAAGATCTCATCTACTGTGTCATTTCTTTTATGGGAGCCATGTCATACTTCGAGCACTTCTCTTCAGTCTTAACTCTTCAGTTTCCACTCTGCACTTCAGAGGAAAAGAAGAACTGCACACAGTGTTCACAAATACAACAAAGTCCATAGCTGACATAGTGGTGCAGTTACGTTCTATGCCTTGCTCCCCATTCCTTTCCTAATAATCCCTAAGACTGTCCCATCCCTAAGCTGGGTTTTGGAACTAATGAACATATATTTTCACAGAACTATTAATCTCCAAGATATCAATCCTGAGAAGTTTGAAGCTACTCAGAGTCTCACCGTATACACTAAGATAAGATTATTGCATTTTGTGGTTCTCCAATGAACACTGTCTTTACTACATTAATTTTTGCTTCCATTTTACATCCACTCAATATCAAAGACTCTTCTGAAATTCCACATAATTGGCTTTTATTAACTCTACCTTTAATAACTTAGTATCTTCATCAAATGGATCACGTCATAATTTACCCTTTTTTACAAATCACACATGCTTTGAACATCACTGGCACAGGAGCCTACCCCTTGACATTCTATTGGTGACCTTTCTCTAGTTTGATAGTGGACTTTTAATTCCTGCCTTTTCTTATCTTTAATTCGCTGCATAGGAGTTTGCTATTCCCTGGTAAATTAAATTCTTTAATAGTTTTTGGTAATGGACCTTGTTAAATATCTTCTGAAAAATAAAAGGAGGTACCCTATGCATTTGTCTAGCTACTCTTAAAAAAATACAACAACCTCTTGCTCAGTATAATACTCACTGACAAGTCCAAAATTCCTGGATGTTCAGCACTTTAAGAAAGTATCCCCTCTCCCAGATAGGCTTACTGAACTGTATTTCCAGAATATTCCCTAGCACCTTTTAGAAATACTCAGCGAATCCCATCACTGACTCTCCCTCTGCAGTTAATTGCATCAAATCTGCTGGCAGCATTCAGTTCTACTCCAAGACCAGAATGTATTTAGCATGAGAATTTACAGCTACTTTCAGTTAGGTGAGAATTTTTTTAAAAGATGTTACATATGCAAATCAATTTCATAACCACATGGTAAGATGGATGCTTCCTTTCTGTTCCTCTCTCCATCCTTCCTTCCTAAGATGGTAAACAAACAACACAATAATTAGTAGGATTCTCCCACTGCAAAATTAAGTTTTTTAGGTTGAAGGAAAGCACCAAAAAAAAAAAAAAATCAATCAGGTCTGTTGGCACTACAAGGATATTCCAATAAAAAATTCCTGGTCTGTCTGTTTCAAAATCTGGATGTGCACAATGAACAAGACATGAAACTTACACAGCAGGTTCATGCATCACTCACAGGTTCTGTGTGTGTGTGAACGCAGCCATCTATCAAAAACAAAGGTACATGCTTCCTAAAGTCTCCTTGGGTACATACACTCACATATACATTGAGACTGTTTCAAGCATTTTCCAATTTTAGACGTCAACTACCAACAGAAGGTTTTGAAGCTTCTTTCCAGCTTTCTCCAGCTTCCAACTACAAACTAAGGATGAAACACAGGGAGAAGGACCATTCCGCATTCATCCTCTCCAAGCTACTCATGACCCTCTCCCTTATGACATTTTTGAAATGAAACCAATGATCTCTGAAGTGTTTGGGTAAGATTAGAGAAACTTCTGAGATGAAAATTAGTTTTGTCTTCAGGCAGGATCTGAGTGGTGAACAGTAACTTGGGCATGGGAGAGGCTGGACTGGGAAAGAAACACAGAACAGCTCATTCAAACCCCCAGAGTAGAACAGGGCAGGCAGACAGAGCAGCTCAACAATCATAGCCTCCCTCCAACCCTCTGCACAGGAAGGGTCAAACTATGATCAGAGGGGCATCTCAGCTTCCCCTTTATCTAACTTTTGAGCTCCTTTTAACCTTACTAATAGTCTTTTAACACTACTTTTTGAGGTTAACTCTTTTTATATAAAGCACTGCAAAAAAAGCAGGAATACCTGCTTTCAATCCCTGATACCTCAGCCTGGGTAGAGTTACAAGTGATGGAAAACTTAGTCCAACTAGCTTTAGTCATTCAAGTAGGAAAACGGTTTTTCCTTCTTAAGCTCCTAAACATAGAAAGGTTTACTACAATGTGTAATGCTGTCTTTAGAGACAGCTATGAAGAAGACTTGCATACTGGTGACCACTTCCTGTGAGCTGTTGCTGAAGTGTGTGCAGTACCTGTTTTGGTTTCCTTAGTCTATTGCAGATAAATAAGCATATTGTTTTCAATCCTTACCTAAAAGAAAGTATTTTACTGCTTTAGGAGTAGATCTGCAGGGCTGCGATATTTGAGATTTCAAAAAGTTTTGTGTTGTGACCTGTTCTTATTAAAACTTTACTGCAACCACCTGTCGCCCTGTATTTTCAGCATTCAGATTTTGCATTCCTGTAGTGGAGTTTCTCACAGATTTTCCATGTAAACAAAGCAATGTTTTGTAACTGTCTATATTGTTTACATTCTTCTCTTGAGGAGGGACAATTGATGGACATTTTCTCAGACCACTGGAATTGAAGAGGTTGAACCTCAGTCTTCCAATGTGGTCCCATTTTTGGAAATCTATATAAACTGAAAGGAAAATTAAACTTCCTCTTTTCCCGCTCTGACTCTGCTGTGGTGTCTGCATCTTTCTTGTGATGGTAATGCATCAACCACCAAACAAGTAAAACATATGTACATCCCAAGAATGCACAGAAATATACAAGTTCAGAATTCTTTCTTCTTCTGGTCCTACTACAAAAATTAGATGTTTTACATTAATCATATATAAAAGTACATTCTGGTCATCAGAATGTTAATTTTGTTTTATCTCTGCACTTCACTGTTTCCATGCCTTCTGTTAGGATCTGGCTAATCCAACAGCAGAACTGATGTTTGGCTCGAGTGAAGATGTGGAAGCCTCCAGAAACAGAGTTGTGACTACCTGGGGAAGTTTTTGTGCTGCTGATGGGTGATCTCATTCAGGATTTCTTTGCCTACTCCCTACCTCTTTGTCCAGCTGATGGGATTTTATCCCCTGAAAGATGACAAAGGCCACTTCAAATGGTTTACATAGTTCTGCTTTGAGAAGAAAATACTTGAAAAGAGACAGTTATAAACCATGAGGCAATAACCTTCTTAGAATTAAAATAAACCAATAAATTTGTTGTTGTTTATTATGAATGGTCAGTAACTCCTCTGCTTTCTGTCAGCTAGTGCTGTCAGAAAAACTAGACATGTTGTAGTAGTGGAGGCATAAACTAAGACAATTTTTTTTAATTTAGGAACAGTGTGGTGTGATGCTTGTCTGCATCACTCACATGGCTGACTGAAGACTGAGACAAGCTGGAGGCAAAAAAGATAAACTAACAGCGACAGGAAAATTCTGTGACAATTATTTAATGTCATTCTGTTAATTCGGCACTGCATGGAAAAGCCAGTGAAAGTGTTTCTAATTACCCAGAAGAGAAGCTCTGCCACTGCAATAGAAATAGGTGTAATGTGAGTTTAGAGGAGGTAAAAACAGCAACTTTTGCCATGTACAGAAATATACAGGAACTTCACATTCTTGTGTGAAAAAAATTCCATTAAAACAACAAGTAATTTTAGAAGAACTACTGCTAGAACTGTAAATTACATATTTCTCTATTTAAATTATTCATTCTGTTAAAAATACATATTATAAAGTTGGCTTCTTGCAAATATTAAAATGAATACTATATGTATAATATTGGAAAACCTTGCTGTATTAATATAGTTTCTTTTATTTCTGCTATTAATGAAACTTAGAAATAAGTAGTGTGATGAAAATATATCTATTTCTTAGGCAGTAGAATGATATTAAAATAAAGACTGCTTTTGTAAGTATAACCCAGGGAACAGAAAGATAATCAGAACCGCCCCCCCCACACACACATTCCTGGGTTATCTTATCCAGATGAAGATGGCAGTGACCAGAGCTCCAAAGGAAGAATTTATTGATCCTCTTTTATCACGGAGTGAGACATGGGACAACCAAGCAGTGCCACAAAGAGATTTATCTGCAAAGGAGTAATAAAATGTTGAATTGATGAAAGAGAGGGTAGGTTGGGGGGGGGTGAAACCAAGAGAATATCTAAACTCAAACAAATGTCTGAGTAATGCATTAGGGTCTTTTGAATATGTAACAAACTGGTACATTTAAAGAAGTGTTTTCTGAGTTAGGGAATGCTTTCTGGCTGCACACCAGGCACCTGCCGTACCATTTTTGCTTTATTCTGTTTCCTAATTGTCTCTTTTTATTATTATTATTAAACTTATAAAATTTACTAAAAAAAGTGAACCTTATTTTTCACAATTCCAGGAATAACTGTGGCGGGTTTTTTGATATAATTGGCTAGGCATGCATATCAAAACTTGAGTGTGCCTTTTCTTCTGACTTCAGGTTAGAAATTAGAAGGTTTTTTGTTTTTATTTTTGTTGTGGTTTTTTTTCTTTCTCTCAGGGAATTTTGTCCCAGTTATTGCCTAAGAGACTATAAAGACTGGTACTTAAGAGACAAAAGATATAGCTGGGAAGGGGAGGGGGAAGGTTGCAGCTGGCCACTCTCTTCCCTGGCAGGGGTTTTATCTTTGGAAGAGCAGAGATACCACAAGATTTTGGCTGGGGTGTCAGGTACTGGGCTCAAGCTCCTCACTCTCGCTTGCTCTCGGAATCAGAAGGGAACAGTCAAGTTGCTGCTACTTAGGGAGAATTTGCTGCCACCGACAAGTCCAGCCCTTTACTGCTTCTTCCTTACCGTGGGTGAGCCTTTGCTCATAAGAGCAGCTGTTGAACCTTATTAACACCCAACCTCACTGGACCCTCACCATTGTTACAGATGAGTAATGAGATGGTTTGCTCTCACAATTAAGGGATAAATGTAATGTGTCTGTTAGAAAAAGTTTTGTAGATGTATAGTTATGTTGTTGTGATTATGTCCCCCTATAGTTCTCTTTCCCCTCCCCCTCATATTGTTATCACAGGATCGCCTTGGTAGTCAGGGCGTTTGGGGAGGGCCAGATTCTCACTAGGAGGCACAGCATGGCAACAGCTGACCTTCAAAGAAATTGCAAGAAACTGATCTCCATCAATGGACAGGGAATAAAAGTTGACTGACAGGCTTTGGGAGAGGCCAAGTTTGGCTGATGTAACACCAGGAGTATACAAGGCAGTGCTGCCATTTTGCAGATGAGCATGGGGCTGCTGGTCACATAGACTCCCAGCGCTGCTCTTTCTCCTTTTTCAGTCTTTTGTTGCATTTTGTTTATGTTATAAATGCATATTATAAAGTTGGATTTTTGCAAATATTAAAATGGATATTATATGTGTTATGTTAAAAGTTATGCTGTATTAATATACTCTCTTTTAGTAGTGAGATAAATATAGATTTTAGACGATAGCATATGCTTTTTGTAACTAGCTCAAAACAAAATTAAGGAATTCCTCACTTCATCCTATCTGAATAGAGATAACAGCCAGGACACCAAAAACTCCAGAAGGAAGAATTTATTGCCTCCATTATCAAGGGACTTATGACTTTGTGGAGCCACTGGAAAGATTTATTTGCAAGAAAGAATGGAAGATGAGAAAATTTTCAACCAAACAAAAACACCAAAAGTTAAAAGAAAAACCATGTCTGAAATTTATGAATAAGAAATAACTTACGATATTCAAAATAAACCATCCTTTGTTAGCAGGCGTGCCTTGGTGTGAAAACGCAAGGCACCCAGATGTCTGTAATTCTGCTCTTTTTTATTGTCTCTTATTGTCTTGTCTCTTATTAAACTTCTAAAATTTTAACAAAAGTGAAACGTGTTTTTTACAGTTAAGGTTTAATAAACTTTTTAAATTTTAAAAGTGAGTGTTATTTTCTCACACCATCTACTCAGGTGCCTCAGGGGAAAAAACTGGGACCCTGAACCCCCTCCCTTTTCCAGAGGGTGCCTCTCCCAGCTGCTTGCAGCACTGCTTGCAGAAGCCCAGTGGCTGCAGCCCGGCCACACTGTCTTCTGCCTCTGCCTCAGACTTTGTTGCAACACTTTAACTCAACATCAGGTACCCAACCAGACAAGCCACAGCTCCTGCCAGAGCTATGGAGTTTCTGCTACATTTTGACACCCAGGTGTGCCTGCCTCTGCCATTCCAGCCACCTCTCCGAGGTTCCTGCTACAACCCCTTTTGCCATCTGGAAAGGCACTGGGATCAGCTTCCTGACATGAGTTTGTAAAGGAAGCCCCTATTCTATCTCTCCTGCCAGCCCACCCACCATTACCACAGGGAAGGACGGCTCAGCTCATGCCACAGAGTCCCCCTGCAGATGCAGGGGAATCATCGCACCTGCCTGGCCAAGAGCCACCAGTGCCCCCGCCAGCTGTGACCATAACTACACCAAAGGGGAAAGTACTCAACAGCCAAGAGAAGGCTGTTACTGATTTTCTGTACTTTATTGTTGCTGCTGTTGTTTGTTTGCCTTGTTATACATATATATATCTATATTAATAATGATCTGTTATTCTTTTTCCTATATCTTTGCCTGAATGCCTGTAATTTCAAAGTTATAATAATTTGGAGGGAAGGGGTTGATTTTCCAAGGAAGGTTCCCGCCTTCCTTGGCAGATACCTGTCTTTCAAACCAAGACACATCAAAAGTGGATAAGTTCACAAACTGCCAGAGTAATAAAGCAGGACAAGTTAATAAATATTTTCAAAGATGTTTTTGTTAAAACGAGAAACAGAAGCCAGTTTTTCACTACACAATCAAACAGCAAAATACACTTTTCATTTAACCTCATCTACTTGTTTATGAACAAATGACTGCAAGTAATCACATTCTGATGCACAAAGGCTCTATATATAATGAGATTCCAACACATCTGGATCTTTCCAACACTGTGAATGCAGTGCGTAGCAGCATACATTAATAGGATAAGGCAAAGCCACTCCTGAACACGCACTTCACACAGCACAGTTAATCTGTAATTTTCCCTTTGCCACATCTTGCCATATTCTGTCTGCCATGCCCACATAATGATCCACAAACACCCACATAACTGAGCTTCTCCTGTCTATCCAGGGTTCAGGATTTATTTCACCAACAAAAAATGAAATGTCATCTATTCAGAAATGCAGAGCCACACATTTATCCAAGGTATTCAAATATCACATCTCTGGGACAAGGATGCTTGCTCCCACAATGAGCAAGGAACATGAAGTAAATTACTTCATTTCACTGGCCACACTGCACAAATTCACCAGCTGCTTTTCCTCAGGCAAGCAGTGAAAAGAGGAGAAAATGCAAACTAGAAATGCTTATTTGCCTACCCTGCCCCAACACTGGCAGAAATCCTGCCCTCCTGCTGTGGCCACCAGCAGAGCTCCCACCAACAATTACAAAGCAGGCTGGAGGCCATGGTATATTCCAAAACCAGCTTTTGTAAGGCAAAGAAATCATTGGTTTCGTGTCATTCTCTGCTGCAAGATGTGCCACACAGCAAGTGGTGAAGATGTGAAGGTGGTACGCACAACTGAGACCAGGAGAAGGGAGTTCTGCAGATCTTCACTCTTCCACCAGCACATCTCACAGCTCCTCATCTTTGCTGTGTACCAAAACACATTTGTGGCTCTATATCAAGCACCACAGTCCTCACTCAAATCATGTAATTTAACTCTTTAAGATTTAGATCTAACTAGAACCTTCTTAGGGAGTACTTTTGTGATTGATGCAGACATATGGCTGATTCAAATAAGGGGCTTTCATTTTGCCTTGTTTAAACTACTGATTTTATGCTTTAGATTTATTCTCTTACAAAAATATGAATCTGTATAATCTAGTAAATCTGATGGATGTTACTGAAGTATACTGCTACAAATAACAGCTGTAGCTACCATCCTACACAAGTCTCAAAGAGAAAAAACTTTCGCAAGCAAGGGCTGTAGTGAAATGGGCTCTACACGTTTGAAAGCCTTGGCTGAAGATTATGATACAAACAAACTCTGTAAAGATGCTCTGTCCTGAAAGCAGCCAGATTTCTGTCACTCACTGTTTCTTAACTGTGAAAAATAATGCCAAGATGGAATAAATAACTGAGCTGATTCAAGATACTTGAAGCGATCCTCAGAGCAATGCAAAATTAAGACTCAACCTTGCAGTCAGCTGCCTACTGACAAACTTTCCGTTGGTATCTAAATTCTTACCATGCGGATTTAACAGTGGTCTAGGGCAAGGGTCTATTTGCACTAAAATTACAGAGGAACAGAGGAATGGGCACTGGCAATGCCCAACTTCTGGCAATGTCCCCTAACAGCTACCACAATAAGAACAGCTGATGCATACACAGAGCTAACAGGCAAGATGCAACTTTAAAAAAATATGTCTTTAAATACTGAAGAAGTACTAGGAGAAGAGAAAAAAAATTTACAAGCTCTCTGGACTCCTTAGTTCTGTACAAAAACATGATTTAAGAAAAAAGTATTCCAAGACAGACATAGCACAGCACAAGCAGAGGGCTGGCTGATGCAGAAATTACAGATTATGGCCACTGTCACAATTTTTCCTCCAGAGGAAGTAATTATGTGGCCACCTATCCAACAGTAGATCCTCGGCAACAACAGTATCTAAGGTTTATTTTGGCCAGGGTCAAAAGATGAATATCAGCATACGAAAAGGATAACAAACACAATGTGTTAGATGCACCTACATAAACATCAATTACAATAAAATCAGAAAAAAAATAGCATATGTGGAGATCTTAAAATAAAAATTAAGGGCTAAGGGCTAAGGGGAATGAAGTGCTTAAACATCTTTAAAATTTTTGTGTCCAAACCTTGCTGCCTAAAATAACAATCATACAACTTGCAATGATTTTTCTTTCAAAACTGCAACTCAGAGAAGGCACCTTAAAAATCATAGTCCAGTTCCTCACTCCTGTAGGAACTGCATATAATCCTGACTATAAATTTATGAACTTCCTTCCACATGGTTAGATGTCTTACTCCTTTACCAGAAGACTGTTGGACCTCCTTATGCTTGCAGGTACTTTTAATTTGCAGAATAAATTTATTCATAGCCAATTTATATTCATTTGCTCTTCTGATGACATTGTCTTTTAGCTTAAATTAGGTGGTAAGACCTCCAGGGCACTGACCAAATCTACATAAGGATAGAGTGTCCTGTGCCCAAGAGTTCCCTTTTCTTAATTCAGGGCATTGCTTGTGGTGACAATAGAATAAATAATAAAAAATAGTTTTTATAGTTCCACTAATTCTAGGTGAGACTGAAGCTCTGCCTCAGCTCTAACAAGTTGCTTATCTGGCTATACATATATATTAACACTACAAGCTGATGTTTCTATCCTGACTATAAAACACTAAAGAAAACACAGCAACAAATGGCTAAAAGAGCATGACCCTTTTAGCATTAAAGCTTGTCCTGGAGCCAACCAACTCAACTCACACAAAAGTCTGGAAAAACACAAAAACCAGCAGGTTCCTTTCCACAGTCAGAATCTGTAATTTCTAGAGGCAGGTTTTTGTCCTCACCAAAAGTCTTGAATTTGGGTTCTCCTTGAAGATTTTTGCTCAGAATAAACTAGTCCTGCAGAACCTCAGAAGCATCAATAATTATATACTGCAGGTTTAGAAACACCTATTTTATATCTATACAAACAAACATCAGATCTAGAAACTTTACCAAACAAAAAAAAATTTCCCTGATACTTAGCAGAGATTTTATATACCTGCTGTTTTAGCACTTTTGACCACACTGCTAGCATTTTTGTGAGTTACTCTTCAGTCCCAGCTTTGCTAAGGGCAGATTGTGCCCTGTGTTTTACCTACTCTACACAAATAAACAAAAATTCTAGAAACATTGCATATTCTTAAAAAATTTCTTTCATTATTTGTTTCATGAAATAACTGGTGTGAGTTGCTTTCCATGCCTTTTAGCTGTCCTGGCTTACTAGAAAAGCAAGTTCCAACTCCAGCATTTATCACAATTCAAATGGCAGTAGTGAAGCAACATACTTAAATATGGAAAAATATCAAGAAAATGTCTTGCCTAGAATGTTAAGGAAAATGGTAAATTAACAATTCCATTTTCTAATGCAGACAAAAGTAAAGGTTAACAAAAAAATGAGGGCCCAAATCTCTTTTTTAATGGATTCAAAGCACCAAGGACACAGGAGAGAACAGCAAGCAACTGCTACAAAAATAAAGTTGCAGGATGAAATGGGGGAATTCATAAAGTATCTTTTGTTTTGTTTCAACAAATACAGATTCCCATAGTCTTTCATGGTAGGAGTTAAAGTACCAGATATTCAAAAATTAATGTGAAAAAAGAAGGGTTTAATTAGGAAAGAGCAGGAGTACTTTCTTTCTAGATAATGCAGATTCAAAGGACTGAACAATTGGGCAAAACTCCCTTCAGAAAAGACAATAATACTAAGGTATAGAAGACAATTTATGTAGACTCTCTATCTTTTTCATGAAGAGACTGAAAAGAGCAGGAAAAAACAGACTAAAACTGAGTCACTCACCCAGACATCTGTAGGGAACCACAATATGTGGGTGACCATTGCACTGCTTCCATCCCCTCTTGCACCAGTTCTGTATTGTAACTGGCTGGTTGGCTTCAACAACATTGGTGATTTGCAATTCAGGGTACACCTAGAATTAAAAGCATAGAAAAAGACAAATGTTATAGTAAGTATGTACTCTGGGTCACTGAAGAAACACATTTGTAACAACACAATATTCATCTTCCCTCTCTCCTCCCTCTTCTGCTGAGTAAAACTTTTATGTCATGGTATGACTGTGTGCACATATCTGGAAAGCTGGTGTGTCTGTCCATCAGTAAAAAACATGTGGCTGCCAATTCAGAAAAATTATGGAGGTAAAAACAGCTGACTGCCAAAA
Source organism: Cettia cetti (assembly GCA_013401135.1). NCBI lineage: Eukaryota > Metazoa > Chordata > Aves > Passeriformes > Sylviidae > Cettia > Cettia cetti. The sequence goes on from VZUI01049528.1 coordinate 18,027, forward strand.
TGATAACTTTCCTAGTTATATTTGACTAAGGTAAAGATAACTAATCATGGTTAAATACCTTCTCCTCCATGTCTAGGCTACTGCAAAACTCCATATACAGGCCACATTCTTCATACAACTAAACTTAATAGCACACCTTTATGTTCATCTCAACCATTTGAACAAACATCATAATTCCTGCCTGCTGCAGTCTACCTAGTACTAAAAATCTGTTGAAACAGTTATTCATATTTAGGTTTACATTACCAATTTCTAAATTGATGAATCCAAAATTCTATCTCCTATAATACCACAATACACTTCCACACCCACAACCATCACACCAGCAAACTTGCTGATTAATTCATTGGCAAACCACAACTTTGGCTTTTTATCCCCCTCAGTACCTTTATCCCATCCCCCTTTTCTACGCTAACACAGCCTTTAGCTCTCACTTTACATTTTTAAAATTGGCAATCTACCAGCCCTAACACAAAATTCAGAAAGTACTACTTTTCCTTTGTCTTTCCTCATGCAATCCTTACCAATTTCTAGCTGTGTGAGATATGAGGATTTAAGTGCTCTGAAAACTACTGTCTACTCATATCTACCAATGGAAAAGAAAAACAGAAATAAGAACAAGTCTGAAGTAACTGGTGATGGTCCAAAAACATCCTTCAGAGAAGAAACATAATCTCAAAAAAAGAGAACTGGATTAAGATGGAATTAATTCTGAGAGTCCAACACTGGTGCTTGGAAAAGTACTCTAAGAATCCTGCCAGTCCCACCTCAAGCAAAAAAAGATTTGTCTCTAATCATGGATCTCCACTGAGGTCATGGCATCTGAGAGGCAGTGCCTCCTGGCACTCCCCTGATTGAAGGTTTAAAATATAACCATGGCAATAATGAAGTAAGCAGCTTGAGCTGAAGTCCTAAACTTTAAAAGACACTAACAAATGACAGTAGAGCCTTTTCAGATTTGAGATCAGTAGTCTGTAAATGAATGTGGCCTGGTCCATACACATGGGAATGGCCAGAAAACAATCAAAGCATAACTGGAAGTAATTGGAAATAATTTCTTACTTTAACTAAGAGACATGAAGGGGCTATTACAATTTTAAAATTGAACTGAATTAACAGTGAAATGCACAAAATAAGGGCAGATACAATAACAACGCCATGGAAATTACTACAGAAAGAAACACTGCCTAAACAATGCACTTTATGCTAAAGAGCTTGAATATCAATCCTGCCTTCTGTTCCAAAATACAATTTATTAATCAGATACTTCTTTCCTCGTGCAAATACTTCAGAGAATCCATCTGTCAGACCTTTGCCAGTTTCAACAGCACCCTCAGCTCACTACAACTGATGGCTGAAGAAGTACGGAGGCTGAAGGTGCAGCCTGGGATGTTAATCTCAGCATACAAAATACAGTGACCTCAAGAAAGCCCACAGGCAGAACTGAAAAGTGTGAAAGTTTCCTACACTTAGAAGACTTAGAAGCTTTACTTTCTTTGTCAGCAGGTGGTCAAGGCTAATGGTCATCATCCACATTACATACAGATGCCCATTTTCACACTGCTTGAAGAAAGTGACTCCAGAGGAACTTGCTGCTCCCCCTGCTCCATCAGTGCTTCAAATACTGAACTCTGCTCTGAAACAGCAGGTTCAAGGAAAGCTCTTGCACATGCTCATGATCCCCGTAACAGCACTGCCAAAATGGATTAGCAGGAAACTAACTTTAACTGCTGTATAAATATTACCCTGCAAGGTTCCATAGTTGCCTCAAGAGTTAACATGTATGATGCGAGAAAGTTTTCGTTTTCTTCCAGTACTTCCTTTAGCACTGTAATACTGAACTCTTCCAGTTCATACCTCCACAAATGTCACACTCATGAAATAACAACCCATGGTTAAATAATACTGGGTGCAGTCACAAGCCATGTGCTTCATATATCAGTGTAAACTGACATGTTCTCATCAGGCACATTTAACATTGCCCAGGATTAAGTGTCAGTCATCAGCAGAGGAAATAAATGCCTTAATGAAGACAACTAAGGAAATTTCAAAATGGATAGACTGGATTAGTTAAAAAATGAAATTAAGGCAAAAAAACCCCATCAAAACCATTTATTTACCCACATGAATGTGTACATAGCTTTAAAGTGACAGAAAATAGGATTCTGATCCACAAGAATAAAGATACATTTTAGTTGCTTTCCTGAGATGAATTTCTAAAGAGCAAGAGTGCATTATTACTGTAGGGGCCTCATTGAAAGAATAATATTAGTGGGAAAAACAAGTTCATATATTATTTTTATTTTTACTCTTACCAGCAGTTTATTTTTACTAACCAGCAGTTAAAATCACCATTTTAACTGCTGGTTAGTAAAGTGGACCAAATGTTAAGTAGTCAGCAGTATTTGTCAAAAGTTCACAAGGACAAAGAAATACAAAGAGGCCTCTTCTTCTCTCACTACATCAATTACTAAACACCTCACTTCCACTGAAAGCTCACACAAAGCTCAGTCCACCTTTTAGGAGAGAAAACAGGCTTTGAATTTCATTATCAATAGGTTAATGCCAGGAGAGTTCCCTCACTAGACTTATATAATGTATTTGCTCTGAATTGAAGTGGGACCTACTTAGTGGCACAGAAAAATGAGCCTCGTATTTATTTATAGAGTCCCCTAATGAGCTACTGCTCTTTTTGCAGTGTCAGTGCAAGCAGCTCTAGAAAGTTGCATGATAACCAAACTTCCAACATTACTGTAAGTTGCTGTAGAGAAGTTCCTTTAATTCATCTTAAAGGAAACAGCCGAGAAAACAGAGATCATGTAATCTAGAAAATTTAACTGACAATCAAGAGATACAGGTACATCATCATTTACTTCCATTTTCATTACCAAGTCTACTTTTTACTGACAGCAGAAACAAAAAATCTTAAAAGCCACTCACACTATTTAGAATTTAATATAATCTTGCTAAAACTCAAGCTTACCACTACCAGCTTTGATGCCACATAGATTTAGGACTAAAATGTAGACATCTTTAATAAAAGAAGGGGAGAAAATGGGATGAGAAAGTTTTTGGGTTGAGATAGAGATAAAATCTTTACCAATTACTGTCATAGGCAAGAGACAGTCAATTTGGGAAAATATTTTTCATTCCCCATTAAAGGAATTAAAAAGGGACAAGCACTGATCTCTTCTCTCTGACCAGCAAGAACAGCATGAAGCTGAGTCAAGGAAAGTTTAGGTTGGGTATTGGGAGAAGATTCTTCATTAAGATGGTAGATGGGCACTGGAACAGGCTTCCCTAGGGAGTGGTCACAGCACCAAACCACACAAGAGTTCAAGAAGTGTTTGGACAATGCTTTCAGGCATGTGGTGGCATTGTTGGGGCTGTTTTGTGCAGGGCCAAGAGTTGAACTTTGCTGATCTCTGTGGGTTCCTTCCAACTCAGGGTAATCTATGATTTTGTGAAATGGCATTTGTCTACATACGAAGGTGTTGATGACACCACTAGCTGGATATGTGTTACCCAAGTGGATATTAGAAACTATTTTGAAACAAATCTGAGAAAACCAAAGAGGCTACAGCAGAGGACAACACTAAAGCAAAGAAGCAGTTTGGCCACCTCCACCACAGCTGCCTCTCCTGCCAGCATAAGGAGGAGCAGCCAAGAGGCCTCTCAGCATGGTTGGTGCAGGCAGGTGCATCCCCAAACATCTCCTGCTAGCCATCTTTGAGGATTGCCTTGATCCCTATAGAATCACAGACCTGTTAAGATTGGAAGGAAGCTCTAGGGGTCACCAGGTCACACGTTCCTGTTCAAGGGGGGCCACCCAGAGCTATGTCCAGATGGCTTTTGATTATCTCCAGGGCTGGAGACTCCAGAGCCTTTCTGGAAAACCTCTGCCAGCACTCAAACACAAGTATTATATGCAACTGAAATCTTTATGAGAGATATTTTTTGTTTTTTAAAATCAATCTCTGATACATAATTAAATAAGTTTCTCCATCCAGTCACACATGCTCAGCTCTTGCTTCAATCTTGAAGTAGCACTTGAACATAATCATGAGGCAATCATCTCTTATACCAATAGACACCTAAATTCAAAAGCTTAGTGTTTTACCTATTGATATTATTCATTATGTCCCTCATCTTCTAGAGTAACTTTGACTATTCAGAATATTGCTTTTATCATATTCTCAAATAAAAAGTTAAAAGGTTTTCAAGGTTTGTTGATGATTAGGAGATTTGTGAAGTTATTTCAGTTTATATCTTCAGGTTTTATTAGAAAATCAAAACAATAGCAACAGAAATAACTATATGTTAAATTTGAAGTATTATAAGTGTATATGACTGGAACTAGTGATACAGATTCATCTTACTTCTCCTTAAACGTAAGGATCTTTTCCTGCATATTCTAAAAGCAGAATCACCATAGAGAAGAGAATGAGATTCAGAGTAACAAATGGTATGAAGTCCTAACTAAGTGTGCTCCATCCATGGAAACTGTAAAGTGGAACACACATGAACAGACTTGCACATAAATACACATATGTGCACCCCTTGTGAAATACAGGGTGCTGTTACACTTTAACATGAATTTAATGGAAAAAAAAAACAACAAAAACAACAAAACCCAGTCTCTTAGAGAAAGTAAAACGTAATCAGGAATTGGTATACATCTTCAGCAATAGTTTGAAAAGCTAGACAACCTGGCAAGAGGCAAGAAAAAATTCTTTAATATTAAGCTGCAAAATTAACATGCAATTAATTGCCATTTTTTAATTAAACACCTTAGTATTTTTCTCCAAATTGCATCCAACATCAGTTTGAATTTTGACTGCTCTAAATCAGAGCTATGGATTCATTTAATTGCCAGTCTGAAGTGGATATATTTTCTTCTTGTTTCCTTCTATTGTCCCCATAAATCCTTCAGTTGTTTGCTGTACCTACTCATGATATCCTGGCTTAAATTAGATCATTTGTGGGTTTTAAATCTTCCATTTACCCCAAACTTCAGCATCTGGCACAGCAAGACTTTTAAGTCAGACTGAATTCTAATGTAATATTCATTCTCTACTGGCACAAGGAGAAAAGGCTACTCAGTCCCCCAGACAGCACACTGTCCATAATCTCTGCAGCATATCACCAAAAAACTTGTGCTGACACACCCTGTATCTGACAGGAATTTATGAGCTGGAATTCTGCTTGAAGCCCATCTGAGGTAGTCAGAGACAGGATCTATATTAAAAACTAAATCCAAGAGAGACTAGAGAAATGCTTACTCTAGAAGAAAGGATTATTCCTACAGATAAAAGAAGAAGAAATTATAACTTTAAATAGAACAAAAATAAAGGTGTTTTTAGCAGTTGCATCTTTAGCAACTTGAATAATTTGAATACTTTGATTTACTTATAAGGAAGATAAAGTAGGATAAAGATTGATTACATTCAGACTTTCCTTGCCTCCTATCCTCCCACAGCTTTCCCCTAAAAAGCAAACAACCAACCAGACAAATTGGTGTGTCGACAAGTTTACTCTTACCTGAACACTGCAACTTCATGTGTTGAATTTTCTATATTTACAATATCAACATTACTTTAATAAAGAGAACCATTCACAGAAATTATCAGACAATCTGCTTTTTAAAATTGTAAACAAAAATCACAGATGTGACACAGGAAATGACTTATCTCTGTGCTTTGAATGGACAAAGAAAGTTTTTATCACTTTAGTGAAGTAATCTGCAAACTGTTACTACAGTTACAAAAGAATACACACACACGTAATGACCAGCGTTCAGGAAGACTAGGGTCTTAAAATCGCTTGTGGAAAAGATCCTCTGACAGCAATGGCATCTGAAGGATAACTAAACAACGCTTCAAAGTAGGAGAACAAGCTTTCAATTCCAGATTAACAAACTATGGTTGGTTCAGAAACTATTTCTATTCCTTTCTAAAGCATATATAGAATCTATAAAGTTTCTGCTTCCCAGAATTTTTCATTGATGTGTTGAAGAGCAGCAACAGACATGCTACATTTATTTCCACCTGTTTGGCATATCCACGAAGAGGAAGGACAGGATAATTATATCTGTATGTCCACGCACAGGTGTCTCTACAAGCTTTCCAACACACAATTTAGGAAACAGCAACAATGAAGAGTCACAAATTAGCTGCAGCAGGAGTGGTGTCACATAACTAGCCATGACACAAGCAACATCAACCCTAAAAGAAATATCCTGTTCTCAGTTTTGCAGTCTGTCTCCAAAAAATAGACAGCTATATGCTGAACAAAATTACTAAATGTCTCATGTAAAATATCCTAGTTTGTTACTGGTTTTTACAACACCTATTCTACATTACTTACAGTAACTCCATGGCTTTTCCCTGTGACAGCTCTCTGCCCAGGAACCATCACCCCTTTGATCCAGAGCACTCCCATCACCAGTAGAACACCTTTCCTTCTCTGCCACGTCTCTGTGGCAGCAGCTGTGTCCCGTCATGTCTGACCACACTCAGTAATTTAAATTCCATGCTAAGACCCAAATGCTGTCCTCTTTTCTTTAGTCCTCTTCCTTTTTTTCTCTAGGCATGCAAAGCCAGCAAACATTTCAACACTCCAGCTAGTTTCCTTCTTTACTGATCCTACCCTATGGAAAGGAAAGCAAAGAAAAACATGCAGGTGTAAGTGTATGTGTGAGCGGGATGGGAGATGATGAACCTTCTTGGCATTAACCACAGGTCAGGGGGAGATAGGGTCAGAGATCAAAATGTTACTGCAATTTTTGTCATGACAACAAACAGTGCTTTTCTCTGTGAGCAGGATATATACAACATCTCTAATTGCCTTGGGTATTGAGAGTGGCAGAAACACGAGCTGGTTTTAGTGCAGTGACCAGTGGGATTGGTTCACCCATATGAAGCTTCATACATACATCATCTCTTCTCTTAGAATTCCCTAATGTGCTTTTCTCTGGAATGTCATACAAGATGGCCACTTCCCCTGTACTTAAAGTGTTCAGAAAGGCTGCCAGCCATAAGGCAGCTGCTCAACCCTAATCCATGCACTGGGCTCCATATTTTACACAGACCTAATCTGAACACTCTTACTGGCTTTCTCTTAATATTTTTCTCTGCACATGGGGAAGACAGAAGACTATGAAAGCAGAAATAAGGCTGCATGGTCAAACACATCCTACTCACTGCCTTTCAAGTCCTTGATTTTACAGCACAAATGTCTGTACGCAGTAAGAAAACCAAACCAAAACTTGAGCCCTGACAAGAATTTACCACATCAGGTTCTCTAAAAAACCTGATGTGGTAAATTCTGTTTACCACATCAGGTAAATTCTGTTTACCACATCAGGTTCTCTAAAGTCTCTCTTGTGTAATTCCAGAGGATAACCAGCTTTTCATACTGTAAAACCTCAGAGTAAACAGGGCTGCACCTACAGTCTCTTCTAAGCTGCTTCCCTGTCCACTTAAAGCACATCAAGCACTTCTGCTTCTCCATAGGCAGAGTATTTTATTCACAGAGTCAGCAAAGTCCACTTTGTCATGTCACCCACAAGCCTGTTCACACATTCACTCTCCTTGAGTTAAAACCTCATCTGCCTGTTACTCTACTCACCAGAAGCAATTAACAGTTTGGGATTTGGGGTGTTGGTGGTTTTTTGCTTTTTTCTTTGCTTCTGTGCTTCCTCTTTTTAATTAAATTTCTGCATGAATAAGGTTAAGTGTTCGAGCAGTGAGACAGATACCTAATCAAGATAACAGGGGACTTTTATCTCCAAGTAACATATTGTGTGCAAAGGCCAAGGACTACTGCCCTCCCAGAAAGGGAGTGGAGGGGAAGGGGGGAAAGCAGCCAGAAGTAATATAAAAACAGTAATAAAAATCTCCTCGTTTAGGCAAGATACAATATTTTATCCACCCACTTCCCTTTTTAAGGCTGTGATAGGTTAATCTGGCTTTCAGTGGGGGTGGAGAAAAAGCCACAGAGGCTGCTTCTGGGAAAGAAGCTCCTCCAAAATTCTAGTCTGTCCAGCACAGCCAATCCCTAAAGGCTCTGATGATTGACGTATTGGCTGGCCCAATTAGAGAAGTTAGCAACGCCTCTGTGATGACATATTAAAAAAAAAAAAAAAAAAAAAAAAAAAAAAAAAAAAAAAAAAAAGGTGTGCAATTGCTCTTTCTTCCTACCCTCTGAGGGGTGGTGAAGTGGCTGTCAGGCTCCCTCCCAACGGGGCAGCTGCGGCTGCCAAGATCATGCCATCGGGGATGAGGGGTGACCATCCCAGTGGTACAAGCAACCACATGGCTGAGACCACATGGCCGGAAGCAGCCGTAAGGCTGAGATCAGCACAGCTGGGGCCGCACGGCCAGGGCAGCACCACACAGCTGCTGCTATTTGGGCATGGCTCGCAATGAATTTTATTTGCTTAGTGACTTTTAACCAGCCATGCTGCAGACAGAAAGGCAAAAGCACCAGCAGCAGCTTCTCTCCTTTTCCACATTCCTCATTAAGAGAGGCACTGAGCAAAGCTGGCAGCCCGCACAGCTTGCACAATGCCAACAGAGACCACGTGACCAGCAGCGAAAGGGATGACGAACAATTCCCCAGTGTGGAGCCCCAACGGGATCAGCTTTTCAGTGCTGCAGAACTCTATAAAAACTTTTCAATTGATAGAATTTCAGAACAAACGAACCTAAAGACACCAGTTCTCTCCCGAATCAGAGAAAAGGAAAAAATGAAGACACGTGAAGAGAACAACATGGCAATACTAAGGGCAGTGAAAAGGAGGGAGGAGGAGGTGCTCTGACCATTGAAATTGGAGCTGAAATTCTTCTGCAAGCCATGGTGAGGACTATAATACAACAGACTGTTTCCCTGTAATTCATGAAGTGCGTGGGGAGATGCAGAGGTCTACCTGCAGCCTCTGAGAATTAGGTGCTTGCATTGGAGCAGGTGGATGTTAAGAAGCTGTGATCCGGTGAGAGGCTTAAACAGAAAGAAAGAAAACTCTTGCTTTCAGAAATGGAGGAAGAGGACCCTTGCTTTTATACTACAACAGCTCATCCTTAAAAGACTGTACCCATGAACAAAATGGCCCATGAAAAAACAGTTGTGGGAACTACTTTGCCCATGGGAGGGACTCATATTGCAGCAGGTTTGGATGGGACTGCTACTCATGAAAATTAGAACCATGTTGGAAAAGAAAGTTTTGGGTTTGTGTTTTTTTTAATTTAGAAGTGAAGAACTTACTAAACCCCCCATGTTTTGTCTCTCTGCTAAAAGTGAGAAGGAAAGAAGAGCTGGAGGAGAGAAAAGTTGTTCTAAATGTTTACTTTAGTTCTTATTATTCTCTTTTAATTCCATTAATTTTTTTTTTGTCCTTTACACCTTTTAAAATATTGAGGCTGTTTTGCCCTTAAAACGTTTCTTCCCAATCCTTATCTCAACTCATGAGCCCCTTTGGTGTTTTCTTTCTCCCTCCTGTGCTCAACTATAGCAGAGGAGAATTAATTTTTCATGGGTGTACTGGCATTTGGCCAGCATCAAACCCATGACAAAGGGCTGCCTCAGGCACTGTAGCACTAGATCAAGGAAGGTGGGACACCATAAGCAGCAAGAGATCCTGAGTCTGGTTTTCCAGGTTCTCCTGGAGTCTGCTATCCTTCCAACAGCATAGTCCATGGGACAAAGGTGAGGTATGCTGTTCTCCTGGCAGGAGCTCCTCAATCACATCAATATATGAAATGCCAGTGATCCACATAAGACAACTAATACACAAGAAAGGTGCTTAAACAAAACTGTGTTGGCTACAGCACCAGCATCCTGGGGACTGCATTAAAAGCTCAGCTATCTGATGCAGATCTTCAGGAGCAATTCCTTACTATTCTTTTAAAAAAGCAAATATGAGAAGGAAAAAAATAAAAATATGGGGAGAAAACCCCCAAAAAAACCCACAATAAACCCCCAAAGTGCCAAAAAAATCTGACCTTTCTTCTTGGTTTTATTATCATAATGAAGATGAAATGCTGCATTTCACCTTAAGCATATGTTTCAAAAAGGGCTAGCAGGGAAAGAAGCAGATCTTGTGCCAGCAATTTCTGCCCAAGAATAGCATATAATTCTGAAGGCATGAAATACAAAATGTAACTGCTTTGTGGAAATCACTGCACACACAAAGTTACTATTTCCTTCTCCCCAGAATTTCAAATAAATCATTAATAAAAGTGCGCTATAATATGCATATTTTAAACCATCAAATTACCTACCTGAATTACTTTCACAAGCCTTACTGAAAGAAACTTCTCACCTTTCTATAGAATGGGAACATATGTGGCTGAGTTATTGGTTATGTTTGTTGAGGAAATCACAGTACAAAATGAATCTAACTATAGCAGAAAATCTGTGAAAACATACCGGGAAAAACCTAATTGCTCTCTATTGAAGTATTTCCTATATCTACTGCTTATAAAATTACCTACCTTATATCAAAGTTGTCTTTGAGGCCATAAAAAACTGTCACAAAATAACAGGCCCATTATGATTTTTCATAATCAATTTATACATTCTTGAGTTTACTGCAGATATAGCCAAAGGGTAATTTATTAATCCAAGAGCCTAGATTAATTTGTGCATGCCCTGAGAGACAAACCAAGCTGTAATTTCCTTTTTCATGAAGTCAACTTCAGGGTCTAGTACCAAGAATGTGAAATAGTATTACAAAGTCATATTCTGAAACAGTGGTTGTATTCCATCATCCAAGACACAAGAAAACCACGCATGGTTTAGTCCAGTAGTGAAAGCTATACAGAAGAAGTTGGGGAAGTCTGCAAGTTAAAATTGACTACCTGACATTCTAAAATAAAAGCTGACCTCAAAAGGGAAAAAAAAAAAAAAAAGGAAGAGGAATACTAGAAATGGAATGAAAGAATGAAGAACGAAGCTATAGGGAATGCACCTGTAGAAGACAGTCAGAACAGTACCGTCTCTTTTGTGAACTACTTGCATTCAGTGTCCTATATTTCCACATCTTGGTCCTTTAAACAAGATACCTACAAGTAATTACCTGAGCAACTGTAAGATGACACTGCATTTTTTCTTCTTTATAAATTAAATGGCAATGTTTTTTCATCATTATTGTTCTTGTGATTAAGATAGACATTACAGAGACTATAATTTTTAAATATATAGTGAGAATATTTAGTGTCAGGAAAAAGAAAGGATAAAAATTTCCTTTCTAAAGAAATAAAATCAATCTTCCTTGACAAATCTCCAATTCTTTATCATAATTTGTTTTGTCCAGAATAATCAGAACTGCCTCACCATTGCCTTTCAGAGATATAACAACTCAGCCTGAAAACTGCTCTCTTAGGACAGCAACTTGCAGAATACATGACTGAAAATAAATCAGGTACTTTTTTTGTCCATTACTAATATTAACTATATCTCAGATTAAATGAAGTTCACCATGAAAGCTTATCAATAAAAACTGTCACTAAGCATTTTCTGAAGCCCTATCTACTTAAGTGAACCGCAATTTGGAGCCAGTACCAAGACAGAAGTTCCTTAGTCTTTCATGTTTCATATGTAGCACTGTTTCAAACTGGACACTCTACAAAATGACAACGCTCCAAAACAAAGGCAATAAATTCCAGTGCAAAAGCTCAATAATCCTAAAAAAATGTCATTTTTTCTGATCAAACCCACATGAACTTACTCAGGATTTAATCTTAAACTTACAAGCCTAAAGTAATTTTCAAATGCAGAAAACCCCTTATGGTACAAATGTGTTTAAGATATGCCCTCTTCTACCCTTAAAAGAATTCCCTGAAAAAAATATTGAAAACATTTCAGAAATTTTGATACTACAATTTAGTAGACAAAAAAACTTCTACATTTTAATTTGCTTCACATATTCAACTCCAAAGTAGTAATATTTTCAAAAAAACATTGTTTATCAGGGTTTGTTTTTTTAAATTTGAATGAGTTTACAATTATTTTCCAAAGAAACTGAGAATTTAGTAAAAGAAGAAGAATATGATGAATTATAAACATTATTGAGATTTTGCTGGGAGCTAAGTTTTCTGGGTTTTTTTAGAGAACTTTCCTCCCATTTGTTGTCATAGAGATGATAAATGGACCTCAATTTAAAAGACAAAAGATGTAGCCAGGGCCTTGGCATATCATTGGAATTATTGTGGGGAAGGGGGAGAAGCGGTGGGTGGTTGGCAGTTTCTTGAATGGGGGTGGATCAGTCTTTGCCGGCTTGGAGAGCGGATGGTTGTGGGGTTTGGTGCTGGACTTCTCTTGCCCAGGGTGACTCGCTGCTACAGCTGAGCCTTCCTTGCCATGTCTCCTTGCTGTTGAAGACCACTGCTTGCAGAAGAGGCCACTGGACTGGGACTTTTTGGTACCCACCATTGCTGTTAGAAAGCTCCTCACCATCTGCCTAGGTGCCTCAGGGGAAAACCGGGCACCCATCTCCTCTCTCTCCACAGGAAGCACCTTGTGGCTGCTTACTGGAGCCTTGGCGGCTGCTGCTGCTATCATCAGAGGCACATGGGAACCAGAGGAAAACAGAAACACCCCTCACCCTCCACCTTCTCTCTCTTCCCCAGGCCACCATTAGCCCCTGGGGCGGCTCAGCGCTTGCTTCCACTGCCCTCTGCCTCACCCTGAGTCAACAGCGCCCCCTAGAGCCTTGGGGGAGTCACTGCAGCCTCCCTGCTTCAACAGGAGCCTTCAGCGCCCCTGCCGGCTGTGATCGTAACTATACCAAAGGAAAAAGTGCTTGATGGGCAGGAAAAAGGCTGTTAGTGGGTTTTTTCTTTTTGTTTGTGTTGTTGCTGTTGTTGTTTGTCTTCTGAGATATATATTCATATATATTTTCTAGTAAAGAACTGTTATTCCTTTTCCCATATCTTTGCCTGAAAGCCCCATAATTTCAAAGTTATAATAATCTGGAGGGAGGGGCATCATTTTTTCATTCCAGGAAGGTTCCTGCCTTCCCTGGCAGACACCTCTCTTTTAAACCAGGACAGACTTCCACAGCAATTTCACATTTCGGCATTGGAGGAAAAAAAAGGGGAGAACTCAGCATCAAGGCAATGGAGGCCTCAGCAAGCCACACAAAGAAGAAAATCTGCCAAGGAGCAGTTTGCACATATGTGGTGCAAATTCTGCTTTACAGGGAGCAGTATCTACTGCTTATGTCTTTAATAACATTCACAAACATTACTGAAAGTTAATGTTCCAAGACAATATTAAGAAATCTTCATTAACCCATAAAAGCATCAAAGCTCTACAGATCACTTACCATTAAATTTTACTCATAAACAGCACTTACTGTTTCTCCAATTTTGTTTCATTGTAGAAGAGAAGAAAGATATAGAGAAATAATCAAGACTGCCGCCTGCAAAGATCTTTGCAACAAAGTTTGGAAATTTTTCCAAGAAAGATGTAAAACTTCTGTTTTATTTTAGTGAATTGATTGGTGTCTTCATTTCCACTTACTAAATTGGACTGAAAACTCAACTAAGCCAAATTTTCTGCTAAACACAGTGGCTTCTAAAGAAGTAGGCCATCATCCTGAGTCCCTCAATGATGTTTATGTGGGTATTTATCCCGAGGACCTCCCAGTCATTCCTCATTTCTGAAAACAAGGGCTTCTGGCTATGATCTTTCCAGCGAAGTTGCACCCTGGAATCCACCAGAAAAAGCCAGTTTGAAAGCAAAGCAAAGAATGAAGTGGGCATCATAAATGTGCATTACACAACAAAGGCCTACCATCCTTTTCCTACACCAGACTTCCACGATTGACAGACTCCACGCACACACACAAGCACGTCTGTAATGGCACACTGAGTCAGCCATAGGGCTGAAACAGAAGTACACATGAAGCATCTCCCAGGGCCATACAGCTAACACTCCCTACGCACTCTTGTTTTGTAAAATACACTTTTTTTCAGAATGAAAAACATGCAGAAAAACATCCCTCTCTGTTGCTGCACTACCGCATCAGACCCACCCATCTTGGTTTATTTTCCAGCAGTGAGAAAAGACCCACAGTTCACCTTTACACTTTCTCAGGAAACCCCACTACTCAAAGGCTCCAAGCTGTGCACACATGGCACAGGAGAAGCTACGAGCCAAAGTTTTTGCATCATTTTTTTCACTTACAGGTAAATACTGCTGTAGAGCTGGCTATTTAGTACACATAAGGATGGAGAAGGGTTTTGACAGAAGCTCTCAACAACAAACTCACACAAGCACCAAGTCTCCATGTGTATGAAGTTGCCACTCACCAGACTGCCTATAGGCATCTCTACACTTACCAGAAGGAGCTCAGAAGCCTGCAGACCAAGAAAAACATACTGTCTTAGTGCTCCATTCCCCACCAAAAAAGAAGCTGAACATTTTGTTGCCAGCTTTCTTTCTCCAGCAGTATGTTCACACAAAACATTTTCTGAGGTTTGGTACTGCATGCTCCAAGTCAGTAGGAACCCTTTGATGCCTTAGGATTTAACTTTTATATTTTTCAGATCACGTACTGCTTTAGTGTATAACTCTAAGTCTCCATAGCCTGTCAGCTAGTGTTCTCCCATTTAATTCAGACAAAAAATTTCTCTCTAGGCCTGAAACTCAAGGACACCTTACTGTCTCAGGCCCTGAAAAAAATGTAAACAACAGTGAATTTGAGGGGGCAAACTTGGAGTAAATTACTTCATTACTTGAAGCTGTAATTGGAGGATTACCCCTAATATGTAAATGGACCAAACTTCTATCTGTATGAAAAACTTATTACTATCATCCATCTTGGTGTAGCCTCTTGGAGGCTTTTGACTGCCCAATGTGTACCTATTGAAGGCCTACAAGAAATACCCACTTATATTCTCTTTATTTTGTCTAGCCTCTGTTCTAGATAGCCACTCTAAGGCATCACCTGACACCAATTTCTCTAACAGAAAGATTCAATCCAACTCCAAGAAAACCTGAAATATGAAAAAAATTATTTGTTTCCTTCTTCTACAAAAGACCATTCCCCAAAGGATTAGGATGGCTGCCAAATAGCGAAACCACTTCAAATTTCTCCCAATGACTCAACTGACCACAGTGATATCAATCCCTAGAGAAACAACACTGTTAGGGTACAAGAAAGTCCAATCATATCCCACAAAACTTCAACACCAATGTATTTAAGATCTTATTCTCAGAAATGGAATATTCATTTCCAACTGCTCAAAGGCACACTAGGAAAGGGAACATCAGAATAAGCTGAAATCCAAGTAAATTATGAATCTTCTGAGATGTGTTCATCCTGAATTTCAAAGGAGAGAGTAAGAACAGTAACGCTGCATCTGCTTTCCAATAAAAACTACTGCAAAGCAGGAACATGCCTTGTAACATGTCCCCTCTGCACCCTGCATCTTGCCAGCAGATATCCCAGCCTATTCACAGAATCATCAAGGTTGCCAGTTCCTCAAAATCCAGAGAGAACTTTAATATTAAAAGTAATTATGGTAATTTACTGTGTCTTTTTATACTTTTGTGTCACAGTAAAGCTGGCAAACAATACTTTTTAAATTAAAATGATCCATGGCACCCTTTCTCCAACAAGAATTAAGTTCACTAAACTGGACTGAAGTAAACATAAATAAATCAAATATGACCATTCCAATCAAGGACTTCCGGACTGAAAGGATTTTCAAATTGCTGAAAAAAAACAAGGAATCCTGAACATTCCATACTGCTTTGGCTCATTCTGGGAGAGAAACTACTTCTTGCCTCTCAGAACTGCACCTACAAACAAACAAAAGCAGATCAAAGTTTTAAATGCTCTTAAGTTCATGATTATGTTTTGATGCAACCTATTACTGTGCTCTGTGGCTTAGCAGTTGCTGTTGTTTAGTGGGGTAACTGAGATAAGCTTTACTTTAGCACTCATGAAAGTTAAACATTAAACTAGAATGAAGTTCCTTCTTCAAAGATTAATCTAAGCAGCAAAGTAATGTAAGGATTTGCACAGATTTCTGTATTTAATCTTCAACACAGTGCATGCACTTTGGCACCACTGTTGCTGAAACTTACTGAAAAACACCAGGCTGACCCTCTGACAGTCTGACACCCCACAAACCAGAAATTCTATGACACAGCTACACATGATAAATTAATTTGCAAACATCAAATACACCTGTGTTATGAAAAAGCCAGTATTTTAGTCTGCCAAACGACAACAAAGAATCCTTATCTTAGCAACCAACATGTGATACTGATGTTCCTCCTGTACCTCCAGCTGCAAAACCCTGGCAGAAACCAAAGTGACAGCAAAATCAGAAGCAATTATGATTCTGCATTTGAGATGGAGGGTCCATGTGCTTTTTTTTTCCAAATCTTTCTGGCAGGTCTGTGCAATCTACGGAACTGTTTAGCAACTGACCCCAAAAAAACTAAATTTTAGATCAGATAACCACTACAAGGATAGTGAATTACATCAAATTTCTCAGTCTTTCATTCACCTGTCAATTCCCCTCTGTCCTTCCTGCTGTCACGGCTCTGCCTAAAACTACCACCTTTCCCACATGTCTTTATTTTCACCTGCCTTTTCTCTCATTTTCTGCAGAGATTCTGATATTTTTGAATATATTTGTTGTCCACTTATGTTTCTACTACTGCTAAAA
Organism: Cettia cetti; assembly: GCA_013401135.1. Classification (NCBI taxonomy): domain Eukaryota; kingdom Metazoa; phylum Chordata; class Aves; order Passeriformes; family Sylviidae; genus Cettia; species Cettia cetti. The sequence continues at coordinate 34,715 of VZUI01049528.1, forward strand.
TGAAATTGTGGATCCACATTTGCATCTCTGGTTAACATGTGGCCTACTCTTCATTATAGACTTGATTTGACATCTGTCTTCTTGACTTAATGATATTGGAACTTTTCCCCCTTTCAAATTGTTCATGTTGCCTTTTTCTATTGACAGAGAAAGCTTGCTAGTGAAATTCAGGGATCAAGAGCATGTATTCTTCTGAAAACACATAGAACCAAGTGGCAGAAAGATGTAGTGCCTTCAGAAATATCTAGAATGCTTCTGTTCACAGGCTGTTCAAAGACGATAGCAAAGTCACCCTTTGGTCAGCTGTCATGAGAAGAAGTCCTGCCCTCAGACCTCCTCCAACATTACCAATCCAGCTCATCTGAGGGCAGGATCAAAGAGGAAACTCGCCCTTTTTCTGTCTGCTGGGGTTTGTTTGTGCCATTTCAGTTCCCTAAACTTCCTTGCTGCTGCAAAATCAGACATGCTAAAATTTAGCAGAGAAGAAATGAGGAGAAAGGAGATAAGAAAACTGACTGTTTCTGCAACAGAATGTACTGCTTAAGCTCAATACTTTTGCCAAACCGCTGTGTAGCAGCTCTTCTGGTAAGAAACTCTTAAAAAATCTTAAAACTCTCTTAAAAAGCTTGCAAAATCTGACCATCTCAGATCTGGCTACAGATCCTAAGCTACAACAGCTCAAGACGTATAAGCCAGAAGTCTACAAAAGCAGATAATTCAGAACTTCAAGCCTGTCTTGAATATGGGAGGCTCCTCAGTCCCCTGTGTTGCTCCAAACTCCAGACCAGAGCAATGTCTCGGTTAAAGGAACAAAATTTATAGGAATACATCAACCACTACTCAAGAGTGGCTCCAACCCATACTGGCTCCAAAATATTAGAAGTCATCTTCCAGACTTAAGCAAATAATTGTCTGTTAGCATATCCACAGATGTGCTCTCAGCAATAGCTTAAAATTAGTTTCTATGACAATATCCTCTAAAAAATACACACATATAAACTTACATGGTATTACAAGTTTAGTTTTTATAAGGCTAGTCTAATCAAATCCTCTTAGATCACTTATTTAGAATCATAAATGCAACTCCTGCTTCTTAGGTGAATCTTTTTTTTTTTCTTTGCTGCCAGATGGAGTGTAGAGACTGTGTAGAAACTTGGAAATGCAACATTACCTGCAAAACTTCCCAGATGTTTGAGGAAATACACATCAAAATATTTTTTTTTAAGGTCTGTAATTGGCACAAATGGAAAGCAAAAAAATACTGAGAGATCTTTATAGTGCCTTAAAAAATGAAAGTTCCTCAGAACCTGAATTTACAAGGAAGCTGTTTATTGACCACAACTCTGGCAGAGATGTATGCCTTTCCAGGCCAAGTGGAAGCAAGCAATGAATGGACATATCAGATGTTTTATAAATGCCTAATTAGCACTGTTCTTCAAGAAAACCTGTGACTCAGGATGAGAATTTAAAAAATAAATTGCACTGGCTTGGAAACATTGTGTGGTCTCTTCACACAGCTGGGACATCTTGAATATCATTACATTTCCATGGGATCAGTATTTTTCTAACCTACAATGATACTTATAGAAAGAAATTATGCTGTTTCCTTCATAAAACAAATGTTACATTGGATAATATTTCCTCATATCCAGGCGAACAGCATTCATGTTTCAATATCCATGTCTGGGCAGAAGAAAAAAAAAAACTAAACATGGTATTGTCATTACTGTACAAATATGTGGGGGTTTTTTCTGTTCATATATGCAACAGCTACTGGCACTCACAAAATATACAAAGTTGATGTTTAAGAGGTACTGTGATGCATCTTCTAAGCAAACACTACAGTGTCTTTCTAGTCTGAACTCAAGAAAAGGAACAGTTTCCCTTTCCATACAAGGATTCACAACAATTTGGAACAGTCTTAGGGACTTAAATCCAATGTTGGTTTTGGTCTCAACACTAACCAAGATGCCTGTCATGGGTCAATGCTAGCCAGATGCCAGGCACTAACAAAAGCCACTGACTCACTCCCTTCTGCAGCTGGAAAGAGGGGAGAAAATTTAACCAAGGGTTAATAGGTTGAGATGAGGACTAGGAAGGAGATCATTCTTTAAATACCATCAGGGGCAAAACAGGCTCAGCTTTGACATGTAAGGTGAATTTATTACTAATGAAATAAGAGCAGGATAATGAGAAGTAAAATAAACCCTTAAAAACAGCTTGCCTCCTACCCCTCCCTCCTTCCACAATGAAGGCAGAGAATGCAGGCTGTGGTCAATTCATCACCCATGGCTTTTCCCACTGCTCTGGGAGAGGAGTTGTTCCCATGCTGGACCATGGGGTCCCTCCCATGGGAGAGTTCTAACTTCTCCAACGTGAGCCCATCTCACAAACAACAGCTCTCAGTGAACTGCTGCAACGTGAGTCCAGCCCATGGAAACTGTCCTCCCAAAACTGCTGCTGCTTGGGTCACTCTTCTACATGATGTAGTCCTTCAAGGACAGCCTGTTCCAGAATGGGAGCAGGGCCCCTCTCTCCATGGGTCTCCCATGGGTTCATGGCCTCCCAGGCTTCCACCCACTCCAGCAGGGGCTTCTCCACAGGCTGCACTGGATCTCTATATCCCCGTGGATCTCCATGAGGAGACAGCTGTTTCAACATGGTCCTCACCCCACCCTGCAGAGGAATCTCAGCTCCAGCACCTGGAGCACCTCCTCTCCATCCTTCTCCACTGACCTTGGTGTCTGCAGAGTTGTTTGCCTTACATATTCTCACTCCACTCTTCTCTGACTGCAATTAAAACTGTGCCACAACCTTTGTTTTACTTTCTTCTTAAATGTAACAGAGGCATTATCACCATCTGCAATTGGCCGAGGCTTGGCCAGCGGCATGTCCATCTTTGGAGTCATCAGGGTTTGGCTCTGCCAGACATGGTGGAAGTTTTTCACAGATTCTCATGGAAGCCACATCTATGCCCCCATCTACTACAAAAAACCAGACCATGCAAAACCAATACAATGCCTCAAGAACTCTGAAAAAAAAAAAAAATCTAAAACTTTTCTGTTAGTAATTTGAAGTAACATCCCTCCAGCAAAAATCTTGTCCCATTCAAGTAAAAAAAAAAAAAAAATAAACAACACCAAAAAAACCCCACACCAAAACCAAACCAAAAAAAGACCAAAAAGCCAAACAGCTAAAATTCTGCTTAAACCATTAAAAACATGCTGTATACTTATAAGGGGGAAAGGTGGGTAAACCCATTAATAATTGGACAGATATTCTGAAACCTTTCCATGATTATAATTAATTCACAGCCATCTAGAACAATTTTCTGTAAGGAACACACATCTATAAAAAAAGATTACCAGTGGGATTTTTTATTAGCCAGAGGCATACAGTATTTGGAAGATTAAAGCAGACACTCAGTACAGTGCTACATAATAATTTTAATTGGATAAAGGCTAACTGGATGATAATGCTGTTGCATGAATTAGAAATTAGAAAGTGGTAGTAGTAAACTGCTTGGGAAAAAAGGAAATGTCCCAGAAATCAAGAAATACTTCTCCCATCCAACCTGGGGCCATTGCCTTGCTACGAATTCAAGCAAGCATACTTGAAGTCCTGACAGCTTCCAAGCTATGGAAGGAGAGAAACTGTCTTTCCTTTTTTTATGTTTGCCTGCAGAGAAACTGTCTTTCCTTTTTTTATGTTTGCCTGAAGAACCAGCAACTGAAACTCCATGAGAAATGACCTTTTCCATGTCAAGAGACCTCTGAACATGAACCCATTTTGTGATACCAACCACTGCTCCTACTACAAGCTTCATACTCTGCTATTGGGAAGCAAACACCACTGTAGCTAATATTTTTTGATTTCCACATCTTCCAAAGTAGATGGACAACAGTGAAATGGGTAAGAAAAAAAAAAAAAAAAAAAGAAACTTGCCTCCACAAAAAAAAAAGCCCAAAAGCAGATCAGAGGCCAGTAACACTACCACAAGGAAAAGCAAGGTAAGAAAATAATAACAAGGTAAGATTAAGACAGTAACAAGCTATAGCACAGGAAAGCTATAAAGCCACCCAAAAGGGATAGGGACAATCAAAAAAGTATTGGTGGTATCCACCAATGACACAAAGCTTGCTATATATTCATAAACATATAATCATTCTCAGATACTTGAGGAAGACCAGAAGGAGATGAAGCCCCTAAACCCTCAAAACCAATCAACCACCCAAACCCTGTGGGCAGCCTTTCAGGTCTCAGGAGTACCACTCCCAGGAGGCATCACTCATCCATCTGCAAAGGTACATCTGCAGATGCTGGGGCTGTGATTTCAGTGCCTTGAATTGGACACAAGTCTGATATTGCCAGCGCACAATTCCTGCATTATTCCATCTCTTGTCCATTTACTGCCAAAATCTCTCCAAGAGCCACTGCTAGCACAGAAGCTGGATCAAGGAACTGACCTATCTCTGAGAACATTCCCCTAGGAATAAATATTGCATCAGAGTGGAATGTGCCGGGAGTTCAAGAGGACCAGATTGATCTTAAAAAAAAACTGGGATAGACCTGTGCCAGAATTAAGTGTCCATGTACCATGGTCTCAAAAGGTGGATGAAAAAGATCATAGAACTGCCTGGTTGGAAGGGACCTTAAAGATTGTCTTGATCCAATCTAACTGGCCTGGCATGTATCTAGGGGATGGGACAGCCACAGCTTCTCTGGGCAACCTGTGCCAGTGCCTCACTGCCTTCACAGAGAAGAATTTCTTCCTAATGTCTAATATAAACTTACTCCAGTTTGGAGCCACTCCCTCTTATCCTGTTACTATATGCTCTTGCAAATAGTTTCTCTATCCTGCTCAAAATGCCTGTAACGCAACAGCTGTATATTTATAGTAATTTTTCTTTACTTAAGGTAACCATCGCACTTTATGCCTATTACATCTTAGGCTTATTATTTATTAAAGGAAGAGCTGCTACCATTCCATCTCAGAGGTACACAGTGAAAGACTGGGAGATGTCCCTGTAAGGAAGGTTTCAGGCCACATGTGATGAGAACTCTGTATGTAAGACAGAAGAGAGAATGTGAAATGCAGCAGTCAATGTCAGTTGTGTTGTCCCTAAAGGATACCACCAATGTGGGAAAGGCAATGTCTATACAAACCACATCCAACACTACACAGCCCTCTCAGAAGTATCCTGGGCCAGGAGTTGGATTAGTTGAGCTTTGCTCCCTTCGCTGGGCATGCTGAGCATCTAGTGCAAGTGTGGCTACTCTTTTTGTAACCTGAAGGAACAAACCACAAGCATAGAACACAGATTGCTGACAATAATGAAGAACTTTTTCTCAATCGTGTGCTAAATGGTCGTCTGCTAGCTCAGCTATGAACCAAACAAGACAAGAAGGTTGCCCTGCGTACAGCCATTGCATTCATGTCTTTTAGAAGACAGAATAAACTACTGTACTCTTGGCACAAACATTATGCTGATAGAACCCATTGATTAAATCTTGTCCATCATATCTGTGAAATTGAAAATTAATCTACAGGAAAATGCAGCATTGCAGTTTCATTAAATGCTTATATAAATGTTTATATAAATATTTATTTATGCAGACAATTCTCATCCCTTTTCATCCTTTTCCCTTCCTCAGTCTCGAAGCAGAAGCACTCTTTGAAAAAGTCCTTATTTTTTTATTTCATTCCTTTTTGAGACATGCAAAAAAAATCAGCGTAGGGAAAAGTAAGAGGAGATTTTTTATTATCAACAAAAGAAAGACAGGAATCTATTTGTAACATATGCTCCAAGTTTTATTAGTCCCTTGATTTGAAATATATTTCAATGGTAGACGACAGTCTGGACTAAAAATCCCAGCCTTATTTCTCAAGAAGGTGAGTATACTGAAGTTTAACTGCAGGATAAATACACCATCAGTAGTAATCCTCTCTTTCCAAGAAAATCAAATTTAAGCACTGGCAGAAACAGTAAACTGCCAAAAATCTGTATGTTTCCCTTTTCATTAAGGGAATCATTTTCCTCAGAGTAAAATTCATGGCTTTCTAGACTGCTGAATTTAACATAATGCAAGTTTAAAACTCATTTTCACCTTCAATATTGCAGCTATTCACTTTGAGAAACTAGAAACGGCACATTATATGCAGCCTAGATAAAAACAACAATTTCTATTACAATGAAAATGACAAGTTGGAGAGAAACAATTATCAAAGCAGTAAGACCATTGTTATTGTATCTCAAATTCTCAGAAATACAGGTCAAACAATTTTTCTCTTTTCAAAATCCTTGTCATCCCCAGCAGTTTAACAAACTCTTTAGCAGGAAGGCAAAGACTAGTGGGAAGGAACTGCTGCCATCAGTGCTGCCTGAAGTAGGACTCAGGACAACAAGCACAGTAGGATTTTATTAGAGATGGTGACAAGAGGAAGCCAAGCAAGTAAACAAAAAATACATGGGCCAGTCATTTGGTGGTCCTTTTGGCCCATTTACAAAACAGGGGACATCTGGGTGCCACTGCTGACCAAGACAGAAATGTGACATAAACACACTGAGATCATGCAGCAACAGCCAACATATATTGAAGGGCAGCTCCTTATATAAGGACTTCAAGTTTCCCGTGCTTACAAATGTGATTGGTTGTGATCTTAGTACTGCCCAGCTCACTTGACCAATGATACGTGTGCATCCATGACTCATAGGAATGGCTAGGGTCCCCTTGTTTGAGCCTGAATTCAGCCAATCACTTTCATACCTAACGATTTGTTTACATCTAACTTCTAGAGAACTAGGTTGGTCAAGTTGGTATCTGTTAAGCCAAATTATCTGTGCAGCTATAGAACAGCTATAGCTTTCACATCTGAGGATTGTAGGGTGAATTAACGTCAAAGCTTTAGTATGGTCGTACCCCAGCTTTTACTGGGCCTGGCTAAAAGTGGCTTTTGGGTTTCACAAGCAACATACCTAAATACATGGCACAAAACCAGGGGATTTGAGAAAATGAGAAGATAATTTCTGGAAGCATTATGGTTAGAGATCAAAACTGTCAACCGTGTTCAGTCAACAGTTATAATGAATTACCTATTACAGGAATTTACCCTAATATTTTCTGTTCCATGTAACACAAAGATAACAGTTAGGAATGTAGTAACATGTATTTATAATTTTGTTACTTCTGGGGAGGATTTTTCTAAGAAATACATACTGATCACAAGATGGTCATTCATCCCAGTGACGTTTAAAAAGAAAGTGGACATGTGTAATGACTTTACAAAAGAAACCAAGGAGTCATGAGATGCGAAGTGTAACATGTCCTAAAGCCAACACTCACCATCTGAAAGCTACTCTAGGCATCTAGCTAAAGTTTGCAAAGTGAGCCAGCTGCTGGTTACAAAGTGCGCTAGATCTCCAAACTCCCAGGTTTTATTCATCCTCACAATATCCAGACCCAAACTTATTTTATTATAGTTGTGGTTTGGTCTTAGAGGAAAAGAAAAAAGCCAACAAACAGTTACATGCTTACTTAAAATGGAAATAGGCATCTCGAAACAAAACGAAGTGCCTTAGACAAAATGCCTTAGACAAAACAATTTTTTGCCAGCTGTGAGTGTTTTACAATTCATTTTGAATGGTGAGTTCAACACAAATTGTAAAAAATTTTCAGTCCTTCAAGGAACTCATATAATGTATCCTAACTACTAGACATAAAATTCTGCACATAGTATCTGCTCAAAATTGCTAATATAATAAACATACACCAATATCTTCCATCTGAACACTCTTTCCCTTTAAACAGGGAATGAAGCACACCTAAATTAACTTCCTATTCTGCGTATTCATGTAACTCCAAAAGTACGCTTTGACAAAGGGGAGGCTCTAGGTGGGTTTTATGAATACTGTTAAGAAGACAGGAGCTGATTGACTTCCAAAAGCACCTTCCTACAACAATAATGTATAGGTGAGGGCAACCCAAATCCTCCCCATAAAACAACAAAAGGCAAATCCAGAAGCAGCAGTATCCACCTGCTTTGGGACACCAGCTAACCACCCATAAGGGGCTGTTAAGAAGAAACCTTCCCCAGGGGTAGTTATTGAGTAACTGTGTTGTATGGCAGAGTTTTCCCAAAATTCCTCTGAAACAGCTAGTGCTGCAATGTCAGCAGCAGGACTCACTGACCAATGGCTTGATCTGAAGTGCCATCTAGATCACTCAACATCTTAGAGATTCTGGCACAGAGCTGTAAAACATCCAAATTTACATCAATGTCCCACTGTTCTAGCATCTGCAGCCCTTGCACTTGACAGCTGTTTGCAGATCAGGCCCATGCAGTATTACTTCACAGTAACAGATACAATCCATAAAGCAGTATGCTAGGTAGTTTGACATTAAAAGAAACCACGAATAAATTGTACTTCTCTACACAGCATTTTATTCCACACAAGAAAGTTTCATTTTTGATATTTAAAAAAAAAAAAAACAAAAAACAAAAAACCAAAAAAAAAAAACCAAAAAAAAAAAAAAAAAAAAACAAAAAACAAAAAACAAAAAAAAAAAAACCAAAAAAAAAAAAAACCCCAACAACAAACAAAGAGAAGCCACCAGCTCACACTGAACATAAGAAAATGTGCAGACATGCTTCCAGGACCATTTCCTATGAGTTCAGTCTTAGTGTTAAACTGAAGTCAAGGAAGCTAGAAGGCAGCATTCAAGTACCTTCCATTTCCTTTCAAAAAAGCAATCTACTATCTGAGATTTGCCATATTTAAGCTGTGTGATGTGTTGTCCAAATACAAACTCTGATAATTCCTGTGCTGCACTGACCTCCCACTCAAAAGATGTAAAGCAAAAACAAGCAACACTAATTTTAAAACGTAGGTGGTTCAGTTTTATTCCTGTTCCTCACTTTCTGCTCTGCAATGCTCCTGTACTGCTACTTCCTGAATCAACACTTCAAAATCCACCTAAGCTGACAGTGGACTGCAAGAGGAAACAATGAGAATCTCAAGGTTCACGGTACATCTCTGCGGGAGAAATACAAGTCCTGCATTAGTCTATGCACCTCTGTGCTGGTTTGAAAGCAAAACCAGTGAGAGACTCCAAGTCAAAAGTACAATTTAATAAGAGGAAAAGAAAAGAAGTAAAATAAAGTAAAATAAAATAAATTCAACAGTACAAAATACCACTGTCAGAGACAGAATACCACCTGACACCCTGTTAGTTAGGGTGATAGTAGCAGTCCAGATGAAATAGTCTTGTCGAAACAGTGATCCTGTAGAGAAGGTCTGGTAGCTTTTGTCCTCTGGGAATCCAATGGGGAAAAGGCTTCTAAATGCTGTCCCAAACCCCGGATTATATCCAGGTGGGAATGCTTGGCTCCTACCCCTGGGAAGAGCATCTCACAATGGGCTGATACCATTCTATGAGTCATGTAATGAGTCCTTGATGGCCCATTAAACAGAGACAGCTCCTGGAGGGAGTTATCATGAGGCAAGGCATTGATGAGCCATTAGCAGAAGGGAAACACTGCCCCACCTGGTTTCAACAGCTCATAAAGATGGTGATAGAATACATACTTTGGGCACATCTTACACTTTAACCTAGAACATATTCCAGCCTTTATTCTATCACCATCTACATGATACACTCTTACAGACATACATATATATACATATACATATATATACAGAATGAAACCCTACACACAGTTCTCACTTAAAATTAGGTCTCCCATGGTACACAACAGGTTTCTCCATCTTTTTGTGGAGCAGAATTTCTTAGAGAGCAGGGGCATGGTCTGCTCCTGAATTAGGCTGGACAACCCAGCTTGGGCCCAGTAGGCCTGAGGCCTTTCAGCCTAGGGACAGCCCTGAGTAAAGAGCTGGACCTGTCGCACAATTAGAAATTACGTTAAGGTATGTGGAAAAGATAGTAAGTTATTCATGAGGTGATTGGGACAGATAGTTTGAGCATTTTAGACACCTTAAGTGTGAAAAGTAAACAATGTTTAATTACATTCTTGTATGCTGCATGCCAATGAGGGAACGCTTTGCTTTGTAAACAATATTGAACTGTATAAAAGCTGCCATTTTACAGCCAATAAAGGAGAACGTATGTAACCACATTGGTGAGAGTACATTACTCGGCTGGCCCCTCAAAATTATTGGGGTACTTCCCTCTTCATTTTTGCATTACCCACCAAGTGTAACCAGGTCCTTGAGCAAAAACGATCCCACAGATGGGTCTGCCTTTGCCTGAGGTGGGATTAATCCAAACAGTCTTTCCTAAAATCCCTTTCACATGTACCACAGGGACTTCCCTTCCACTGTGTGCAAGAGTTCAGACTGGGCAGGATCAGCTCGGTTGATGGAGCCTCAGGTGTTGACCATCCAGGTTGCTTTGGCTAAGTTTATGTCCTAATTCTTGAAGGTTCCCCCGCCAAGTGCCTTCAGGGCAGTCTTTAATAGTGCATTGCATCATTCAACTTTCCTGGCAGCTGCTGCATGGTAGAGAATATATATCCATTCAATACAATGTTCTTCAGCCCAAGTGTTTATAAGGCCATTCTTGAAATGGGTCCCATTGTCTGACTCGGTTCTTTCAGGGATTCCATGTCTCCACAGGACTTGCTTTTCCAGGCCCAGGATGGTGTTCCGGGCAGTGGCATGAGGCACAGGATAGGTCTCCAACCATCCAGTGGTGGCTTCCACCATGGTCAGCATGTAGCGCTTGCCTTGGCAGGTTTGGGGAAGGGTGATGTAATCAATTTGCCAGGCTTCCCCATACCTGTACTTCAGCCATCGTCCACTGTACCACAGAGGCTTCACCCGCTTGGCCTGTTTGATTGCAGAGCAGGTCTCACAGTTGTGGATGACCTGTGAGATACTGTCCATAGTAAGGTCCACCCCTTGGTCACGGGCCCATCGGTATGTTGCATCTCTTCCTTGATGACCAGGGGCACTATGGGCCCAACGAGCTAGGAATAATTCTCCCTTGTGCTGCCAGTCTAGATCCACCTGTGATACTTTCACCTTGGCAGCTTTGTCTACCTGCTCATTGTTATGATGCTCTTCATTAGCCCTACTTTTGGGTATGTGTGCATCCATGTGTTGAACTTTCATGGTCAGCCTCTCTACTCAGGCAGCATTGTCCTGCCAAATGTCAGCGGCCCAGATGGGTTTCCCTCTGCGCTGCCAGTTAGCCTTTTTCCAGCGACCCAGCCATCCCCACAGAGCATTAGCTACCATCCACGAGTCAGTGTAGAGATAGAGCCTTGGCCATTTCTCTTGTTCAGCAACATCCAAAGCCAGCTGGACGGCTTTAAGCTCTGCCATCTGACTCGATCCACCTTGTCCCTCAGTAGCTTGTGCAACTCGTCGTGTGGGGCTCCAAACTGCAGCTTTTCATTTCTGATTAGCGCCTACAATTTGGCAGGAACCATCAGTGAAGAGGGCATATCATCTTTCAGTCTCCAGTAGCTTGTTATACAGTGGGGCTTCCTAAGCACGTGTCACTTGCTCCTCTTCTTCTTCAGAAGATAATCCAAAAATCTCACCTTCAGGCCAGTTTGTTATAACTTCCAGAATCCCAGGGCAATTTGGATTTGCAATACGGGCGCGCTATGTAAGAAGAGCAATCCATTTGCTCCACTTGGTGTTGGTGGCATGATGTGTGGAAGGAACCTTTCCCTTGAACATCTACTCCAGCACCAGTAGTCGGGGTGCCAGAAGCAGCTGGGTTTCAGTGCCAATCACTTCTGAAGCCACTTGAACTCCTTCATAGGCAGCCAAGATTTCCTTCTCTGTTGGAGTGTGACTGGCTTCAGATCCTCTGTGGCTTCCACTCCAGAATCCCAGTGGTCAGCCCCAAGTCTGACCAGGCACTTTCTCCAGGACAGACCATGGCTCCCAGCTGCAGAGTAGAGAACATTCTTCACCTCTGGTCCTCACTGGGCCAAGGGCTGACGCATGAGCAATCTCCTGCTTGATCTGGGCGAAAGCTTGTCGCTGTTCAGGGCCCCAGTGGAAATCGTTCTTCTTGCGGGTAACCAAGTACAGAGGGCTCACAATCTGACTGTACTCGGGAATGTGCATTCTCCAGAAGCCTATGGCACCAAGGAAAGCTTGTGTTTCCTTCTTGTTGGTAGGGGAAGCTGTGACACAATGTTGTCTCGAGGGAGACGCAGTGATCACCATGGAGTCAAAGCGGGAAAAGAGGAAGTTTAATTTTTTTGTACAGCTTATGCAGATTTCTAGAAAAGAGACCACATTGGAAGACTGAGGTTCAACCTCTTCAATTTCACTGGTCTTAGAAAGTGTCCATCAATTGTCCTTTCACATAGAGGAATGTAAACAAGATAAAGACTTCTGTAAACATTACTTTGTTTACATGAAATTTCTGACTCCAAGAACTCGAAGGCTGGAAGGCGAGACAACAGGGGGGCCATGGCAGTGATCTTATTTATCACCTCTGTGGGGATCTGGCGATGTCCATCGTACCCCTTTGACTCCTGGATTTCTTGAGCTGGTCCCTTAACTTTACTTTGCTTAATGGCAAAACCAGCTATCAGCAGAATCTGGATAATTTTCTCTCCTTTCTCAAAAGCTTCCCGTGCTGTGTTCCCCCACACAATGACATCATCGATATACTGTAGATGTTCAGGAGCCTCGCCTTTTTCTAGTGCAGCCTGGATCAGTCCATGACAAATGGTGGGGCTGTGCTTCCACCCCTGGGGCAGTCGGTTCCAGGTGTATTGCACGCCCCTCCAGGTGAA
>VZUI01049534.1:0-12048 GCA_013401135.1 Cettia cetti
TTTTTTTTTTTTTTTTTTTTTTTTTTTTTTTTTTTTTTTTTTTTAATAATAAGGTCATTTCTAAACTTGGGGCACTTATTTAGATGCAGAAATAAGGACTTTTACCTTCTAATTTGAGGCATGCTTTCTGAAACCTTGGCCATAATGCAAATTCAGTGAATAATTTAGAGTAATGCCAAACCACTAATTTTCTAGAACAATTTAACTAAACAATAGACTAAAGAGGGACATGAAGAATATTTCTTGTAAGATACTTTATGTTTGAATTAATTCTGTGTGTGGGAGAGTCCTTAATATATTCATTTATTGTATCTCTTAGCAGCTATGTGTTGTCTTAAAAAACAAACTGTGGCATAGAATTTCAAAAGCAAGGGTTGCAGTTGGAATTTCTATGTAGTGGTTCTGAGTTGTTGAGTATAATTTTAAAAGGATTAGTTATACAAAAATATTTTGTTAAAGGGGACCATTATACAAAAAAAATGTGTACCTGCGAAGGAGCCCCAGGAAGACAGCTACCAGGCTTGCTGCTCAGCTGGTGAGCTTTATACCTTGGCTGTGAGGAATGGAAGAACTCAAGTAATCCATGCATGTTCACAGAAGAGTGCTTTTAGTAATAGTGGTTGTCTTTCTAAATAACACATCTGGGCCTAGAGACGAATGATGTTTGTCACTGCAGGAAGAGACCTTAAACAGTTGTTTTCTCCTTGTTCAGTTGAGAAGATTGGCTTAATTGAACATTCAAACGTACATTTCCTTCTGCCATGAGGCCTGAGATCTAGTGGGTTTCTACAATTTATCAGTAGAGAGTAACATTTTTTATTAAGACAAACATAAGGTACTCGTCTACAATGATCATATAATGGAACTTGTGAATTACTCTCTTGCCTCTTAGTAAATGGAGTATGTGGCACAAATATAGCTTTCATTTCTCGCATCCCTACAGTGTTTACTTACAGTTGAGTGAGGACAGGAAAAAGCCATTCAGAATTTGGGTTTGATTCTTTTTATGTTTCTGTTTGTTTACTTTTTAATTTATTCCCTTTATTTAAAAACAGTATTTCTACTTAACTACGTATTGTATGAGAATAGAGAATGTTCTTAAAGAGAAAGTGTTAGACTGTTTGTCTGTGGGTACCTGCTTACAGAACAGCTGTTTCTGAGTTCCTATAGCAGGGAGGGCACTCAAACCGAAAGAGCTGCAGGGAAGTGATATGGTGGCATAACACTGGAAGGATATTCTTTATTTCTTTCCTGTATAAGTGGATTGCATGCAGTGTTGTCAGGCAGAAATAGAATGCATGCAGTATTTAGCGTGTTCACATTGCACTGCCCCTCCTTGGAGGCAGTAACCTTCCCTTACTTTCAATATTTCCTGCATTGCAAAAATCAAGTAAGGTTCAGTTGAACCCCGCAGAAACTGTTCCTCCATCATACTGGCTGTAAATGCAGTGTGAAGTTTCAAGGAAGTTAAGAAATAGGGGAAAACAGAAAGTGTCAAGGCATGGGAATGCTTCCATTTTACGAGATAAAAAAAACACAATTTGAGGGTAAGAAGAGATATTCCAACAAAGCAGAACACTGAATGGGGCAGAAACTCAAGGCAACTGCTGTTCTTTTTTTTTTTCCAAATTAAATGCAAAATGGCAGTTGAAAAACTGGAACAAACCACAGAGAATAACAGAAATTCCTTTTCAAGAAATCCACAATTGTATAATTTGAATGCCAGAAAATATCACTGAGGACATCGGCTTACCAAGGTTAAAATATACAAATAATAAGAATATTAAATTATAGTGTTCAACTGGAAAAAAGAACAAATATCCATTGAAATATCCACAGAAATTTCCTGAAGAAAATAATAGAAGTGTCTTCCATCCAAAATTTTCTACTTTTCTGAAGAAAATTTAAAACCTCTAAGCTGAAAAAGATTAACGAACATTTTCAGAATATTTTTAGTACATTATTTTAGCAGAGGTGGATGTTTCATTATAGAAAACACATTCTGTCTGCAGAATACCAAGGTTCCCATTGTAAAGCAGGAGTCAGGCACTGTGAGACAGCAGGACAGATTTTATGTCTGTCTGTTACACCCTCCCAGCAGCAGCTGAACCCCATCAGCAGTGAGACCATGAGGGCTACTAACCCACTGCAGCCCGTGTAGTTCCCGTGCTCTGCAAATAGAAAGTTTCCTGGGATTTAAATACACTCTAACTTTAATGCACAGCCTCCAATACATTGCACATACTTTTCTAACATACAAGTTTGGTTTTACAACCAAGCAAATTTTAACTCTCCACCTAAATATCTGTCTTCTGTTACCATATACAAGAACAAACGTTCACTTCCACCAGTACATACGTAAATGAAATTGAGAAACCCTATACTGTTATATCCTCTACCCTATACATTTGTGGAATGTTATAACTCTTTCCTCCAGTGCTCATCCATTCTTTTATATACTTCCTAATAAGTGCCTAAGAATAGGATTTTTTTCTGAGTTTAGTGACCAAAACTCATTTCACACACATTTAAAGCAATATTTTGACAGAAAAATTCAGAGGGTTTTTTTTTCTGTAAAAATATAAATTTATAAGGTTTTGCAGCTGAGCTAACTATGCTCCTGAGGGTTAGAACATAATTTTATACAAGAGAAAAATATCTAGGGTTTGGGGAGTGCAATATTTTCCATATTATTGGGTACTCTGGGACTAGGAAAATCAGGAAATTCATGTTTTATGAGATTAAGCAAAAATCAAAGTTACACAGTGATGCTAAACATCAGTCTCTGTTTACTGAGGTACTTCTAGTAAAAGGGTCTAAAATGTTTAACTATAACTTTGAAATTTGTGTTTCTTTAAACTGTTATAAACTAAGCACATGATTTGGGGAGAATAACTGGTTACAACTTTGTGTGAGCCTCTTTAAATTGTTTTTCCTTATGACTTTTTATAGTCAAGCACTTTATATACTGGGGAAAAAAAATCTGTGCCCTATGTATTTACTGATTTTCCTGCAAACTAAAATCTAGTTCAGTGAACTAGAGAAACAATTTATTAATTTCAAGGTTCTTTGCTGTATGAAAAAAAAGTGGATATTTAAGCTTTCAAATGACTACTTAGATGACTTGCATAGTTTTCACTTACATAAATGTTAAAGTATTTTTCAAGTGGGAGCATGACTCAAAGCTTCTACTATTGTCAAAGGAATCTTCCTTTCTATTGAAGTCTCAAGCCCTAGCTCAGATTCCTTAGAAAAAGAAATCTTTAATCTCTCTGAGGTATATTTTTGCTCCACAAGAAATGTGCATTTCCTGAATAAGTTTTCTTAGATGAATTGCGGTTCAGAATGCACAGGAGACATAACACATCATTTTTTGGTGGCAATCAATTCTGGCACAATTTGATTAATAGCAAATAATTAATAATCCACAGTATACCTTAGCAGTGAACAGAAATTCTAGCTTTGACTAGTAGTGGCTTGAGAGAACATAAGAAATTGAAAAGCTGCTTCTTCTTTAATTGGAATACAGTTCTGATTTTATATTTTATGTATAAAATTATTTTATATTAATATAGTTTTTCGTATTTCTAAAAATCGGAGCTGTCCATGTGTAGCTGGTATGCTCTTTTCTTACATATACTATTGATGAAAGCTTTGGAAAAAAATCCTTACCTGATCTATAAGAGTTAATATATGCTTATTCATTTCTTTGCTTATACTTCCTGTAAAATTTATCTTTGGATCTCAAGAAATCTCTATTAAATTAAAACCAACCACTTTAATAAGTAAATTAGTGATTCAGAAACCACAAACAGCACTGGCAGAATTTTAACAAATATTTTGATGTCACTTAAAACAATAAAGGAGGAGAATATTTCTTTTTATCTACAAGGACAAATAAAAGTGATGTATAGAAACAAATATCTTAAAACAATAAAATAATGCAAAGTTTCTGGAGGAAAAATCTATTGCAAACTGACAGTCAGCTCCACTAAAATTACCAGGCCCAGGTTTGTCTAGTGAGTTTAGACTAAATATACTAGGGAACAAATTAAGCTAAAAACATATTAAGTACACATGTTCTTGTATTTCTTTAAGTCCTTTAGTACAGCTGGTCTCAAGATGACCTAACCTAATCATTTAAAAACAAAATATTGTGACACTTAGACATAAATGGAAAAACAGCACAATCCTTTCAGGGCTTGGAAGCAGCCACAAACTTCATACCAACATCCTCATTAAATAGGCCCAGTGTGGTTATCAGCTTCAGCTCCAGAGCAAAGCTGCAGACAGACATGAAAGATTCTCCCCCTTCCACTGATCAATTATTACATATGCATAAATGAAGTGTCATGAAAAGACACTAAGATAAAACATTTAATTCGTTCAGCCAGTATTTCTCTAGCTGCTTGACTTGAACTTTTTTATTATGACATGTCACCTGCTAGAGGGCACAAGAGACTGTTTTGATTGTGTAGTTAAAGGAACCTATTAGAAATATGAAATCATTATTTCTGGAGTATTTGAGACTTTTTTTATTTTCCTGTGGACAGCTGCTGGCTGTAGAACTGAGGGAAATTTAATTCAGGAAAATATCCTAAGTAATGGAGCCAGAGAGGCTAAATCAGAGTGGTAAATATTGCTAAGCCATCATTACTTGCTAAATAGATATTAGTCATCTTTATTTTTTACTGCCCGCTGAAAGTTCTAAAGACTCATTGCTTGTGATATCTTCTTAAACAAAACAGAAAAATCTATCCTCTAAAACCAGAGGTCTGCCAAGGTAGCCTTGAGGGTCTAGTTTAAACCCCTGAAGCAAAGAATTCACCATTTCAAGGATTTAAGTGGAAATAAAATAAAACCCAGGCTCAGATTTTCCTCCAAGACTACACTGGTGAAGAAACAGATAAGTACAAAGAGAGAGGGAAAGGCTCGTTGTAGAGAAGATAGTAAGAGAAAAATATTTACAAACAGTGTGTAAAAACCCAATTAAAAATCTGAGCCTCCAGTCATAAGTGATTCATGACTGAGGATTTTCTTACACATTGTGGAGTTTATATCTGTGTAGGATTTAGTCGAGGGCAGGGCTGTCTGTCTGTACATGTCTTGCTTCATATGGGATATTCTAGCAATCATACTTTATACTTTTCTCCTTTTTTTCCAGAAAGAGGAAGCATAGTCTTGTTTGAAATATTTGTCTTTATAAAAGTGCAATTTGATTAAAATTGCCGAAATATAAATAGAAGAATTCTGGTAATAAACCTTAAGTAGGCAATAAACTAAAAGCATTATTAAAGAAAAAAGTAGTTTGTGTCCCTATATTTCACTAGTTTTTGTCATTTGTATTTATAGTCTGAGAGAAAAATCCATCAGACCCAAAAGCAATGAGTGCAATTTGGGAAGAAACAAGTTGACTGAGGGTGGACAGTAGAGCAAGAAGTCTAAGAAAGATGTTTGCCATCAAAAGTGGTCTCAGACTGCAACACTAGGAGAAAAAAGTCTCTCCTGTTAGCAAAATAGTGACTTCTGGCAGATGGCAAAATGCACATTGAGGTCAGATATGTATTTACCATTGATTATAACACAACACGTCTCCTTTCACTTAATCGTGGCAGGCAGTAAAGCACAAAAGCCACAGAGCAGAACAAAGGGATGGTGGCAAAGATAAGCCTCAAATGCATAGTACTTTCCAATCAGTCAAAAATGATAACTGGGTAGATCTGTTTATTCTATTTCAATGAGAATGAGGGATTGCTAATTAGGAGGCCAAACTGAAGGTGAAACCAGGGATTCAGAATATCTAAGTACCAATTATTCAAGCTGAGATGTAGGGAGTCAATCCTGTGTCTTAAGGGTTTATTCAGGTAAAACAAAAAGATGTAAAAGCACAATTCCTGTTGTAATTTTGACAATTAGCAAGCAGAGATTTGTCAGCCCTCAGTTCTGAAAAAATCCGGATTATATATACAGTATGCTGCAGACTAAGAGATGAGCAAAAATTATTGGAATTTGTTTGCAAGCATAGAGCTAGAGTATACTGAATAGGTAACATAAGAAAATTTTCTTTCATACATATATATATGAATAAGAGCAGAAGTAGAAATTTGATGGATTTATATGCACTGATGAGTTTTATATTTTTTTAATGTTTCAGATCCAGTTCAGAGTATAGATATACCTATTAAAGAAATATTTGTTAGCAGTGCACTGGTATGGTTTAGTCTGTGTGGAGCTGAATGATTCTAATAAATCTGCAAGCCTTTAAGAACTATAATTTAGATTCACCCTGTGTAGTGTTTTTTGGGTTCAAGGTTTTTTCATCTTAAAGAAAGCATATTTCTAAGTATATGCTACCACATGCATTATTGTACCTGGTCAGGAAGTGCTCAAAAAAAGAACACTAATGTCTTTGATGGCTCAGACTGACATCTCTGCCACCTGAACTGAGGAGAGGTAGAGTTACCCCACTTAGATGAGAATCCAGGCTGCAAGCTCATAACCAGTCTGACATATTGTGGAAATCCAGTAATACAGAAACAATGTGTTGTAATGACCTATTTACTTAGAGTTCATTATTCAGCTGCCAGACCTCCCTGCACTGTCTTGATAGAGCTCCAGATGGAATGTGTATCCCAGCCAAGAGGCAAACTGAGCTGTGACTTCAGCTGTTAACAGGACGTTTTTGTTTGTGAAAGAATTGTTTTTCTCTGTCATTAAAAGGCACCTAAACAAAGAGGCTGTGATTCTGTAAGTGGTGATGTAATCTAGTGTGAGAAGTACTTCTGACATAGTGACTTTTCTGATTATGACATGCTGAATCGTTATTTCATCATCTTTTGTCTCTAACCAACCAAATTTTTTAAAAAAGCACTGCAAAAAATAGTTTTTAAAAAACTCTTTTTTTGTGTGTTTAACAACCTATTAAAAAAAAAAGAAAGATACCACTATAAAATTTCCTTGGTTCATGCCAGGAACAGCGAAGAACTTGTGTTAGTAACCAATTGCAGAGAAATTACTTTATAGTAAAGTAATTAGTTCATTGTTCTTTGATATATTTTAAGCATGGAAGAGCTACTTATAGTGCCCATGGCCTGAAATCATTGTATCAAATAATACCCTGGGCAAGTTCAAGCTCTCTCATCTTCTTGGGAAGAGTACCCTGAAGCTATAATTGCTAGAGTCACCTATAGGCTGTGCAAAATGCACATTTCAAATTCTATCTGATGACAAAGAAGACATCTGGGATGACACAGCACTCAAAAACCAAATGAACAATCAAGAGTCTGCAGTAACACTTGAGAGAATCATTAATAAATTGCAATCCATGAAAGAAAGGAACAGAACAAACCATCAGAGAGAGGAAAACAAAGTGAGAGTTGTTCATTCTTGTATGAATGTTGTGCTACAAACACAAATATCTTGCAATAACCTGACAAAACACAGGGGGATAGCTTTTTCTGTGGACCTAATGAGACTCTTTCTCCAGTGTATCTATTTCCTGATTATATCTGAAAAGACACTTATATCTGAAAAGACACTTTCTTCCCACTTCTTTCTCTTGCAACATATTTTTAAGCAAGGAACTTAGGATTCCCTTCTGTTAATATTCTTCAAGCAGGCCATCTACACCAGTGCACAATGATGTATTGGTATTTCCTAGTCCAAAAGATGTAAACACCAAAGCAGCTGAGGAACTACTCAAAGTAAACACCATCCAATGGAAAAAAAAAAAATAGTTTTTAACCAGCTCATTTAAGCTGGGAAATAAAAGACAGACTCTACACGTCAGCCAAGGATCTGGACGAGTGTTAAAACACAGACAGCATTTGCAGTAAAAATTTCTCTTTTTTAAGATGTTTAACCAATTCAGAAGTGGGACTTTTATGGTTACTTAGCATATAGGGGACTGGATGCTTGATGTCCAAGTCAGCCTTCTGTTTTGTAAGTCTATGTTGTACTTAACATTTTTTTTCTCAGCCTTGAAATTGTTTTTCTCTTAAAGATGGAAATATCCAGCTGAACTCTCATAACATTTATAATGAGCTGTTATGTATCAAAAGGTCTGGAACTGCTAAACAGACTCTAACTTAAAATGTAACTTGAAATAAAATGCAGCTCAATTTTATTAGCCAACATCTTTAATTACTCATTTGAAGTAAGGTATGATTCTCAACCAAGTTTGGGCATTTCTCTTTTAAAGGTCAGAAGAAGGTTATATGGTCTCTTCAAAGAAAACCTTATTAACATGGCTAGATTGACGTTGATGATAACCATGTACTCCAAGTATTTGTATTCTTTATTTATCTGTTTACACATTTTTCCCTACTGGTGCCTTTAACATTCTCTTGGAATAATAAACCCATTAAAAGCACATATTTTAAACAAAACACATCAAAAGGAGCTTAAAAAAGACAGGCCTTTTCAAAAAAATCTCCTAAAATACATTGGACATCGTAAAAAGTGTGAAAGAAAATTATATGATGCCAGGAAAAATATTTTATTTCCCTGGGAAAGTGAAATCTTCAATAACCTGTTGCTTATTTTGCTTAAGTACTGAACAATATTCTCAATTTTAATTATAATAAATATCATTATTATGCATTTACATTGCTCTTCTCTTCTTTCCAGGGTTCTAATGGCACTGATTATGCTTATGGCAAATTTTCAGGTGACTTCAAAGGGACTGGTATAAAAGCCTGTGATCACTGGCACCACCTTCATTTGTACATGAACATCTGGAAGATTGTAATGTTCTAATGTCAGTGTGATATGGAAGTGTACAACCCCACATCTAATAACCATGTTCAGGAGTCTGGAATCATATTTTGGAGTGTGTGGGGGTATAGTGGGGAGTGTATGTTTGCAGAGGGTGAGGAATCACCTATCACAATGCTCTGTGCTAATTAAGCCAGCTGCATTTAAACTGTGACATTTCAACCAGGTCCTTCATGTTTAATATTACTTTTTTTCACAACTTGATAGTAGTGGAACTTCAGGGGAGAATTAGTTCAAGCGATGTATAAGCAGAGTAAGAAACACACAAGAAGAGTTTAAATAAAGCCCAAGTGGGATATCAGCCTGGACATCAGAGCCACAAATGGGAACACATACCAAATAGAATATGAAATTGTATTTGAATACCATGTTTAAAATCCCAGACTGGAGTGTCTTTCAGTTACCAAGTCTGTGGGGAAATATACAGTTACATTTCATTACAATGCTAGTCAGTAGGGTTATGTCTCCAAAAAGGGATCAAGTCCTCTCTCCCTCTCACACACCAGTTCATGGCTAATGATCACGTAAATTGAGTCATTACAAGAAGTTACTGTTTTTCTGTGGCCTGGCTACCTCAAAACCTTCATGGGTTTTTCTGTTCATGATAATGGGTGAAATTCTCTAACCCAAAAAGAGTATAGAATTTTTCTTCACTGAGGCCATCTTTCACCCACAGATACAGATAATTTCCACATATAGTTCTGACCATCCCATTCCTTTCCCCAAGGCAAAACAAGGCCAGACTTTGCAGGCTTAAGAGAAGATGTAAAACATTCTTCTTCATAAAAATTTTCTCATGTAGGCAATATGCTGGGGATAAAAAAAGTGAGACAACTGAAAATTTGGGTGTGGAAACCATCACAGTGGGGAAAAGAAAAATATGAGAATTGTAATCATATTGATGTTTATGCTTGGGAGAAATCCTATGAAATGAGAAATAAAGTCACTCAGAATATTATAGACTCAATCAAAAATATTCATATTACTAGAAGTGGAAAGAGTTATAGGTTTTGTGAGTACCATTAAATTTTAAAGTGCATAAATTAAGGCAGGATGGACTAAAGAAATAGGAGTTTGGTTCAGTGTTGTTGAAATAGAAAGAAACCATGCTTATTCTTCACTGTTCTTCTGTTTTCCTTGCATATTACATCTAAAATCTTTAAGACTGAACTAAAGCAAAACCTTCCACTAGATGCAACAAAAGTGCAGCTACTGTATAATTAAGTCTTTCTGCTCCCCCCTTTGATGCTCTAATTTCCCTGTAAATGATAGTTTGCTTTTCTTACTTAAGCAAAAAGGGAATCCTGCATACTTAATGCCTTCTGTGAAACCTCCCATGTGGATCTGTGTTTTTGTGGCTAGATGATGAAAAGGTAGCCTGGAGCATATTAAGAACTTATCATAAACCCAGAGGGGTAATATGAAAACAAAAGAGTGGAATCCAGGGCAGGTGCAGGTGCATGAACACTAGTTTGCTTTTCAGATAGTTACTTGTTCTTTGTTTAAAACCACAGAACTTGGAAAGGAGTCAAAGAAAATCAGGAGGTATATTATAGGAAGTTGAAAATAATCTTGACTTCGGTTTGCCTTTTAATCATCAGCAAGAAAGTCGAGAGGGACATAAGATCTTCTTGTTATCTTGCCTTCATTTGCAATAATCTTTTCTGAAAACCAATATTTCTCCCGTTACAAAACTATGGACAACTACAAATATTTCCATAAAGTGCATTAGCACTGGGCCAGACTACTGACAGTAAGCACTCAGCTGAGTGAGTGACTAAACACCTTCAGTGCATCTTTCTTTGAGCTGTGGTTCTGGCTGTGATCAGAAAGGCAAGCTCTGTACTTCTAGCAGTGCAGGATGGTGTGAGAGAGATTGCTTGTCAGTAAATCAGCCCTGCATCCATATGCATCTTAGTGTCTAAAGAGAACAAAGTCATTGCATATGATAAACCTGCTTATTTCCCCATCACCATAAAACCATTTCACTCAAAATTTGTCCTTCTGGCTGCTCCTGACCATGCCCACCCTCTCTCAGGCACATCGAAGTACTGTTCAGTACATGAATAAATAGAGGACATACTGATTTCCATTTTCTCTTCTTGTCAGAAGAGCCTGGACAATAACTTCCAGACACAAAGCAAGACCATTAACAAGATGTAGTACTCATTAAGACCCACATCCAGTGTGTAGCTTAAAGCAAATTTGTATCATTTTCTGACACACCTAGACAATGGCAACGAATTATACCATAAAACTACACCCCAAATAAAATTAATTTAAGTTATTCCTTCCCTATTTGTTTTAAATATGATGTGAGATTTTTTTTATGATAATAATTGTTTCACTAATTCTGAGAGTGCCTTGGTAATATGCTCAATTGACATTGTCTGTCTGTAATCACTGTACTTCAGTTGCCTCTTTTCTAGGATAAGGGGTCCTAGTCTACTTAATTATTCTTTACATGGAAGCTATTCCTTATTTTTCAATATCCATTTTGTCATTCTTTCTATCTTTAGTCTTCTTTACACAGCCTCACTGGGGAGACCAGGGATGCATATGGACAAAAGGAGAGTTCTTCTTTTCTTCTCTATCTTTTCTAATTATTAATAATTTGTTTACTCTTCCTATTACTGCTGAATATGGAGCTGACTTTCTTATACACTTATAACTCCATAATATTTTTCTTCTTTTCTTTCTTAGTTCAAATCCCTCCCCTATGGAATGAAAGGCAGTTTCCTCACACACAGCTCTTCCCATTGTTGTTAAATTTCTTTTCTGAGCTTACTACACTAGTACTCAGTATCAAGAGCTCTTCTCTCACCCCAGGGTCAATGTTTGCTTTTAATTCTTATGTTTATCTCCATCAGCAAGCTTGGCCATATCCCTACACTACCTCTATTCACTAGCTCTTTAGCTCAACCTGTTGCAGGCCATAAATCCTCAAACTATAACTGTATCCTGGGAGGAAGAAAAACTGAAGAGGAAGACCTTATGAACCACCATAGATAACAGTGAAAGAATTTAATATATCAAGGCTGGGAAAAAAGGAGATGGGAGCCAAAGCACTTGAGAAAGAGTAACACCTGGCCACTGACAGTAACTAGGAACTAAAAAGCTGAAAAATGCAACTATATTTTAATTTTGGGATTCCTTGTATAAGAATAAATATACATAAATATATAAAAATATATATTATTATATTATATTATATTATATTATATTATATTATATTATATTATATTATATTATATTATATTATATTATATTATA
>VZUI01049536.1:0-23184 GCA_013401135.1 Cettia cetti
GATCTGCTCCCAGGGACAGGAGCAGAGGGAACGGCCTCAGGCTGGGCCAGGGCAGGCTCAGGGTGGGCACAGCAGGAATTTCCCCATGGAAAGGGAGCTCAGGGCTTGGAACTGCCCAGGGAGGATTGGAGTGC
Organism: Cettia cetti; assembly: GCA_013401135.1. NCBI lineage: Eukaryota > Metazoa > Chordata > Aves > Passeriformes > Sylviidae > Cettia > Cettia cetti. The sequence continues at coordinate 135 of VZUI01049536.1, forward strand.
CCATCCCTGGAGGTGTCCCAGGAATTCCTGGAGGAGGCACTCAGAGCTCTGGGCTGGGGACAAGGGAAAATCACAAGATTCTGTGATTTACAGAGGGAAAAAACCCAAAACTTGATCTTCAGAAACCAAATTATTCTTTTCCAACCCTCCCACTGTTATTGTAAAAAGAACAATTACTGTGGCAAATAGAGAGATTTAACTGAAGTGCCTGAAATGATCTCTCCTGAACAATATTTCATGAACACGTCCGTATTTCACCTGTTTGCTCTGCAAACAGCAGAGAACTCTGCAAGTCACACAACAAACAAGCTCTTGCAGCACCACTTTGATTTTTGAGAGATCTGAAGTGAGGGTCTAAGAGCCAATAAAGCATTTCAGATCATCTGGGATCCCTTCCTGGAATTTCAAATGTGTTCCCCAAAGGAGAGAGTGGTGCTCGTGAGCCTGGAGTTCAATTGGCTTTAGTTGTTTAAATGCAAAAGAAAGTTAATTAGTCATAAAAAGGAATGCTCCATGCTAAACATGGCAGCCCAATTTGTATTCAAATATGACTTTTCTGGTCTAAAATAGAAAGCAAAGCAATTAGCCTTCAAAGGCATTAACTGCTGGGGTTATTCAGTGGATAATGAGCAAATGCAGCCACCCGCCACTTTCCTCTGCAATGCTGTTTTTCATTGCCTTTAATGCATTCCTAACATTAGGGTTTGTTTACCATTATGGTGATTAAAAACAGAATCAAACCCTGCTTTCAGCTGCCTTCCAAGACCAGAAAATTTATTGCAGGAGCAGCACTTGGCCCTCTGCAATCCCTGGATTTCAACCCCAGCTCGGCAGAGAAGGGATTTGGGCACTGAAAAGCCTCTTCAAAGTGTGCAGAAAGTGCTGTGAGTTGGACTTGGTGGCTTTAAAAATGTAAATAAGAAATGATCAGAGATCTTCAGCTCACGGAATTCATGGGAATCAGCGATGTTTTCACTGAGGGAAAGGCAGAAGTGATGGAAGCAGCAGCGCAGAGCTGGGCAGCGGCTGGGCAGGACAAGGACACTGCAAAGAAAGCCCTGAACCTCCTCCTGGAGGCACAGACAGGCAGAGTTCCACTGCAGCACGTGCAGAGCGACACCTTCACCAGGCACCTGAGAGATTCAGAGGGAGGAATCCCAAATCTTCACTCCAGTGATTTAACCTGATTTGAATTGCATGGCTTTTCCTCTCCCCCTCGGAATATTAATTGGGATTTTTGACAGATCAGTTTGCTGTCAGCGAGATGAAAGATATGCCTGTCAGCCAATGTTTACCAGGCAGTCTTCAAGCTGAGAGAGAAAATTAAAACCATTACCATGCCACCAGTCTGAAGCCAAACTTAATATCACCCCAAATATCTTGCAATTAAGCTGAATTAGAAGAAATGAAGGGAAGAATCCTTCACCTTGGCTGGAATTGGAGTTTTTGCCTCAGCACGTTGTCCAGTCACACTTAAATCACAGATCTGAGGAAAGGGGAGAGGGAAAGTGAGCTCACCAAAATATTCTGTGCTGTAAAATCACGTTTTCAGAGCGCTCTTACTCCAAACCTGCCAGGAAGTTCTGCTGGGATCAGCTGGAGATGGAGCAGGGCATGGAATCCTCATCCTCTGGAAGTTCTGGATTGTTCCATTGAATAATTTTGCAGGTTAATTGCTTTGCTCTCTATTTTAGACCAGAAGGGATATTTGAATCCAGACTGGGGTGCCAGAGCACCCTCAGGATGTTCTGGATCGCTCTGGGCACGTGCTGCCAACGGGAATTGCTCTCTGCTGCTTTTGCCTGAATTTCCACCCAGCCCTGGCAGAAGCAGATAATTTGATTCTTAAAAAGAATCTTAAAAAGAAGAGAGGAACGACAGAACCACAGACACCCCTCAGCTCCCTCCCCCTCTGCCCCTTCCACAGGCAGGGGAGGGGAGGCAGTGGGGATCAGGGACAGCAGATGGGAGCTGTGCCCAGCACAAAGCCCAAATTCCCAGTCAGCCCCAGGATAAAGCCCAAATTCCCAGTCAGCCCCAGGATAAAGCCCAAATTCCCAGTCAGCCCCAGGACAAAGCCCAAATTCCCAGTCAGTCCCAGTACAAAGCCCAGCTCCAGCTGGGATCTCAGCTCACCTCACAGTGAGGAATTTATGTGCAGACAACATTCCTGGTGCTGGGGAATAACTGGATGAGACAGGAGAAGCCCGGGGCACTTCCCTGGGCCCCTCTGAAGCGCTGAGGCAAAAGAAAAGGGGATTTGCAGCCCTGGTTTGTGTTTCCAGCAGAGCACATCAGCCTCAGAGGCTTGGCAGCACCGAGTCAGTGCTGACAGCTACAAAGGTCGATGTTTTCCCTTCCCTGAGCAGAGGAAACTGAGGCTGCTGACTCAAAATCAGATTTCCAGTCACTGGCTTGGCTGGTTAATCATCAGGTTTGTCCCAGCTTTAGCATGAAAAGCTGGAGATGTTGGGAAGAGTGAATTGGGGTTTCAAATGCTCTCAAAAATTGAAGTTTGGTGTTTATTTAAAAGCATAAAGAGTAAATGAGGAGGGCAGGTAGGGAAGGACAGCATTGAGGGAAGGAGGAGTAGGAAGAGAAATCCAGTGGAGTTTTAGCTTAGAAAAAAAATCCTGGAATCACAGAGTGGTTTGGGTGGGAAGGGACCTCAGACCATCCAGTTCCAACCCCCTGCCATGGGCAGGGACACCTCCCACCAGAATAGTTTGTATTGGATTATTGCTTGGAATTACATTCCCATTTAAACAGCTCCAGTTACTTTTTTCTCTCACAGAGAACAGCCTTGCTAACATTTACTGGGCTGTGTTGCCATAGATTTTAGCAGATTCAGGTTTTGATTGCCACAAGACTCCCCAAACTAAAAAACAAAGATAAAATGCCTCTTGTAAGAGCTCAAGGCATTTAAAGTCTGTGTTGCAGCACTGAATACTGATATAAAAAATGCTTTGAAACACTTTGGAAATGTGGGAGCAGAAAACAGCCAATATCTTTTTACCTCAGTCTTGGCAATTCTGTGACAAGAGCAGGGGGATATTTTGTGGGGTTTTAAGAGCTTGTTCAGGGACTTCAATTTAAAAAGGAACTACCACTACCCAAAATGGTGTTTTAGAGGGAGGAATTCAAGGGTTTAAGTACCTTTGTGCCCCCCTTTCTGGTGTGTCAGACCTGAATCAAACACAGGCTGAGCTGACACAGTGATCTTTGCATTTGTGAGCCCCTGGTCTCTGCTCTCCTTCCTTCCCCAGAAGGAATTCATGGAAGCCATGCCAGGCTGGGTTCTTTTGGATGAGCTTCCCAAAAGGCACTGCTTGGGCTATGGACAGCCCAAGGGTGGCAAAAACCTTCTTTTTTTTAATGAAGGAGCAACTTTGCCAGAAGAATAAATAAAGAGAAGTGTCAGAGAGGCATTTCTGAGCCATTTCCCATTCCCTGACAACTGCAGAGAGAGAGGGGAGACCTTGGAGTTTGCTGGGTGGGCTGAATTGAAGGCTCTTGTCTTCCCTCCTCCTGGCACTGCCTGCTCTTTTCCTGCTGGTTTGAATCCCAACAAGCTGCTGCTCCAGCTCTGTGTCCACAGGAATGTGGGAAGGGGCTCCCAAGTGTCCTGCTTTTCTCACGTGCACTCCCTGCCTCCCAAAAAGCCAACACCTGGAGATGTGGATGTGCTCAAGCCAAAAATGTTTCCACTTGTTCTGCAGGTCCAGAAACTCCCTGATGTTCTATGAACCCTGGCACAGCTTATGCCAAAACTGGGATCCTCCAGAGCTGTTTTATTGCATCCAGAGGTTAAAAAAAAAACCCAAAATTCCTCAGGGCTGGATCATCCCAGGAGACAAGGAGCTAAATTCTTCTGAGGGCCAACAGAAAGGACACATAATTAGATAAAAACAAATTAGGATTCTATTGAATTATTTTAATTAAGCATTCATTTCAGCAGCAGAGAGTGTGCATTAAGGTGTCAGAAATGTAAATGGCTAAAAGCACAATGGGGCATTTGGGAAAAAGCACATTATCCTGGTGTCACATTATCCTGGTGAAGTGCAACCATCTCGGAGGGGAAAATAGATCCCTTCACCAAATTTACATTGGAACTGTCAGAATGAAGCAATCCCTGAAGGATAATGTATTATATCACCATTTTCTTTGTCAATATTTGACAAAAAGTCTTTTTTCTCCACAGTTTCTCGGTGAAGTCAGGTTCCTTTTCCCTGCTCTGTTGTTTCCCAGTGCAGATGAGCTCTGTGCACACCAGGAGAGGGAATTTGACAGAGGGATGATAAATGCCCACCCTTCCCTGCCTTTCGTGGGGATATCACCTTGTGCAATACTGCAGACAGCTTTGATTATTGTCAGAAAACCAGACCAGGGCAAACCCCACCCCACCTCCCACAATAAATCTGTTTCCTCTCTATTTTTGATCCCTCCACTTGGGCTTCACTGAAGAAATAAATGTTCTCCTTCAGCACTTGCAGAGCTGGGATTTCTTAGCAATGAGAAAAGTCTGACAGGAGCCACATGAGCAATCCTGGGGCCCAGGCAGCCTGGCCTGCTGAAATTAAAAAGTTGCCTCTTTCTCCCAAGGATCGCAAGCAGTGAGAAGGAGCCTGAAAAAAGAATTTAGCTGACAATTCAACTGCATGAGCCTTTTTTCTGCCCTCAACAGCTCCACTTTGGATCCCAGCTGTGTTTACTGCTGTGGCAGAAAGCATTCTTTGACTTGTAAGCTGATTAAATTTGACCCAGAAGTTAGAGAAAAATGAATGTAGCATTCTGTTAATCCAATTTTTTTTTTTTTAACTATCCAGCATCTCATGCACTGCGAGCTGAAGAAGTGGGATCAGTTTAACAAAATGTTGCAGCTTGCATTTAGTCGGTGCTAAATGGAGAGGAATGCTACCAGAGCTGCTACCCCAAAGGCACAATGGGATCAAACCCGGAGCACACGGCAGAATTGCCTCCCGGGATCTGCAGGCAGCACAGAGGGGAAGAGGCTGAGGTGAAAAATGAGCGGGATGGGGTGGATGTGCCCCACAAACAGGCCGTTCTTTCCCCCACTCCTATTTTGGGATGTTTTAGTGGGACTGAAGGGCTGCCTGTGTGCTGCCCTGTCGGGATGGGGCAGGGTGTGACCCTGCTGCCCCTCCTGAACAAAACTCTGCAGGATCCGTGGGGCTGCAGAGGAGATTTTCAGACTAAGGGGGGCACTCAGGCTGGAAATTGCATTTTTGACAGCCACACCTTTAGTGAACCCCCTGTATCTGGGGGATGGAGAAGGCCAGGTGTCCTGCAGTAATTAATAAGCTGTTTAACTAACAGTGGGATTTTCGATGCACAAGGAAATGGGAGGAAGGGAATCTATGGGAAGAACAGGCTCCAGGCTGTTACTTTTGGAAACACATCTGAGCCTCAAGTTCCTGCTGCAAACCAAGTTCCCAACACCTACTCTCTGTCTTCTCACTGCTTCCTTCTCTTCATTTTGAACACCCAGCTTCATAACATCCCATCACTCCAGGCTGTGAGCACTCCAGCCTGGAAGAAAAATCCCTTCCTTGAGGCTGGAATTGCTGCATGCCCTGAAACCCTGCAGGATTCTAAGGGTGTCTAACACCTATTTCAATCCCCACCTCTGATTTTGCATTTATTCATCAGCAGCTGGCTCAGGGAATTAAACCAGCTGTTCTTTGGGAAATGAGGGTTGCTGAAAAGTAGTTTAGGCTTGGCAATAAATTCATCCAGGCTGCAACTTGTCTTTGCTTTGCTGCTTCTCCTCACCAGATTACAACTCGAATATTCCACGTGTCAAGAGCCTTCCTAATGGCTTTTAGGAGTGAGGGATAGCTCAGATCCAAACTGTTAGCCAGCTGAGTAATTCCTCTGCTCACTTCTTCAAGTGCCTGAAAGTGATTTCCTTGTCAGACAAGCAATAGGCAGAGAGGTTCATTAGTTTAATTATTGTTTTTGAAGATAAATGCAGGAGAATGGGAAATAGAAGGGCAGAACATGGACTAAACCAATCCTCAGCATCACCTGTGTTTTATTTTCAGGACACACTGAACATTAACCTCAATCCCCCTGGGAACTGTTCAGGTGATTACTCAGGGCTTTAAATCAGTGCCTTTGCCCTGTGTAAGTCAGAAGGAATTTGGAGACTGTCACTCTTTCTTTACCTCTCAGGGCTGTGACCTGGAGAATTTCACCTGCTTCTGACTTTAAACACTTCACTACAATTGCACACCTGGTTCTCAGCAGAGATATAAAGCTGGAAAATCAGTCACAGGACCTGGTTCACTGCCTATTTATTTCCTTTGGTTGAAATAGCTGAAATATTATCAGGATAATTTAAAAATATCCCATTGCTCCTCATATAAAAATACTTGAGATGATGATTATCTGTTGGAAATGAGATTGATACCACTTGATTGCTGTGTAACTTTAGATATTTAAAATTTCCCCAGATTTGTTTCATGCAAATGCTCAGCCCTGTAGCTCTATTAGGAGCAAACAGGATTTGTTATGTGAGCTGTCAGCTCCTTTGATCTGTGCATTCACTCAAACCCTCTTTGCAGGCAAGTGCAATTACACGTGTAAAGTGCACAGGAAAATGGATTAAACAGGTTTGCAACCTCTCAGAAAAAATTACCCCGTGCACATTTTAAGCCACCCTTTTCAGAGCAGCTAAAATAAATTCCATTTATTTTCAAAGTGTATTACAGTTGCCAAAAATCCACTCCAAAATTATCGGGGCAGGGATTATGTTATATTGGTTTACACGTGATTTTGAGAACCGAGGCATCTCTGAGTTCAAGGACAGCACACCCAGGATCAGCCTCTAGAAACTGTCAGAGCACGCAGCAGCTCCTTTATGAAAAATGAAATGCTTGTTGCTTGATCCTTTCTGCAAAGCCCCGCAGACATTTGGAGCATTTCCTGCCCACCTGCAGCAAAAGTTAGTTGAAAGTCAGCTGGAAAATGGTAATTAAACCCAATATGCAGCAGCACGAGGGGTGAAGGAGGACACGCAGGGTGTGCTCAGTGTCTGATCCTGCCTGGAATTGTTCATGGAAAGGATCTCAGCATTCTCCCCAATCCAAACCAGCCCCAAACTCATCAGTGCCAGCCAGGATAATGATCAGCTCGTGCTCAGGTAGTTGTGCAGCTAATGACCTGGAGACGGGCTAATTAAAGCTTCACTCAGCAGCTTCACCAACCCCCGTCTCTTCATTGGTGCTCTGTTCATTAAACCTGCTCCGATCATTAACTCATTAACAGCTGCAGAATGCAAATGAGGGGAGCCAGAGGCGAGTTAATGCCGTGGTTGAGAAGAGTGTTCAGAGCTGGGCTGATAATTTTTTACAACTGCTATTATTAGAGTGGTTCTGTCAATGAAAGCAGCTCAAAAAAGAATAAAAATGAAAGCTAACAGGAATTAATATTCCCCTGTTAAATAACCAGCAAATTGCTGTTCTGAAAGGTACAACTCACAATGCTGCTGGCTCTAATTTCCTGAGCCAAAAGGTGCCTTTTTTTTTATGTTTTAATACAGGAAAACCCCCTGTGTTTCTTCTCCGAGGTTGTGCCACTCTGAAACACAGGGACAGAGCTTTGGGCAGAAAATCCCGTGGAAAACCTGGGATGATTTATGGCCAGAAATGAGTTACACAAACGATGAGTGGCAGAGGGATTTGTCCCCAGCTCTGCAACCTGCTTGGGCCAGGGGAGGAGCAGATAAAGAGGAGCATCCTGATGGCATCAGCCTCATTTTTGAGAGTTAATCATCATCTTAGATATTTTTATATGAGGAGCGATGGGACGTTTTTAAATTATCCTGATAATATTTCAGATATTTCAACCAAAGGAAATAAATCGGCAATGAACCAGGTCCTGTAACTCATTTTCTTTATGTCTCTGCTGGGGTCTTGGAAATCACGTGTGCAACTGAAATATTTAAAATCAGAAGCAGGTGAAATTCTTCAGGTAAAACCACCACGTTCCCCCGGATCTGAGCAGTGCCCTTTTCTAGGCAGTTCATCTACCTTTAAAAAATGACTCCACTTTTATACGCACCAGAGCAAAGGAGTTAATTAACAGGGCACTTAATCACATTTCCTGGCACCAATACATCAGCTACAGGTGTCATTTCCATTAACATCCTCCAATATTTATATTTTTCAGGACTCTGTGCTGAAAAGGAAAGTGCTGTTAATGGAGTTGAGAAGAAGAGATAATTTTCTTGCTGCAGCTAGTCTGTGTGATTAAATGCTCAGGCCCTGGTAACAAATGAATGCAACAGCCTTTAAATCCTTTCCATACAGACAAATGAATGTATTTCTCATCATAATATTGCTGGAAATCCAGACAGACCAGTGCATCTTTGTGACTCTCCCTGCATGAGTCAGATTTACACCGCTGCACTGGCAGGGGAAAAAAAAGTAAGAAAAGGGCTGAGATGACAAGTTGATAAACAAGTTAAAATAATATAATTTGCACTGTGCCATTTGTATGTTGTCAGCATGCACATAATTCCAGAAATTACTGTGGAGAAATCCATTCCAGGGCTGCTGCTGGGCCCGGGGGGTCCTGATGCTCCCTTCCCGTGAGGAATCTGCACGGCAGAGCCACCCAGCCCTTCCCTGCACGATGAAAGGGACACTTGTGCTCCAGCCCTGCTGCCCTTTGAGTTTATGTCAGTGCCACAGTCCCATCCTAATTTCCAAATCCCTTGTGCTAACAGTGCTTAAGCCTTAATTGCACATTTCATCATCAGAATTACAGAGTGGCTCGGGGAAGCTGGATGGGAGAAATGCAGTGGGCAAAGACACCAGAGCAAATCAAGCAGCAGAGGGAGAGAGAAGAAGTCATTTTCTGGTGTGCAGAAAATGTTAAACATGTTTTTCAGCCAATGGTGAAATGAGATCCCTGGAAATACCAGCTTCGTGCTGCTGAATGCTCTGTGCTTACGGGAACCAATTATCTGCAAATTTATCTGTTCATCTACAATCTAAAGGACACACTGCATCAACTAAACTCAAGCACTAAAAACAAGAATAATTCAGCTCTGGACTTGGATTTTTCTGTAGCTGGTTGAGTTTTTTTAAAGCTCTGCATACCAAATCTCCACCCCACACAAGAAGTGTTCTGTGTTCGAAGGAAAAGACAGATTTGTAACTTGATAATTAAAATAGCAAACAGAAAATCCATCCTATCCTCAGGTTCTCTGAACCCAGCATTTCAAGAGTCTCAATGAACTTGCTAAATCACTTCAGTCACCAAGGAAATAGAGGTGAGAGAGCTGGTGAAATAATGAACTGAAACTGGGAGCTGGGATAGTCAGGAATGTTCAGTGTTGATGCTGAGATGTCAGAACTGCAGTTCCTGTCTCAGTGCCTGATCTCCTCCAGCACAATTATTTTGAGAAAAGTCAAAATCAGATTTTCAAACAGTCCACAGGCAATAGAATAATTCTTACTACAGGTAACCATTTGTTACTGACACTTCTTCCTCCAGTGGGAGTCTTTTTGTGGCCACATAACAGCTGGAAAATGAAACTCTGACTTCCTAACTGAGCTGCCAGCTCCAATCACTTCATTAGAACTGGGCAAAAATACATCTCCCTTCTTCAGAAAAAGTTGTCGTTTTTTCACTGGGAAGCAATTTGGTCAGCAAAATTTAAAAGTTTTTTCTAAATAATCCATAGGTATGAAGGCTGCCCAAAAAGAGGATGAAGGACACAATCCAACCCCGTGTCTGACAGTGGGAATGGGTTTGCTTTTGTATCCAGCTAAATTCTGCACACTACACCCAGAAAATCAATTCCTCCTCTGGTTTAACTGCCACCAACGCCAAAGTGATTCTGCAGGGGGAAACTGGAGTGAGAAATGAAGGTGGGTTTGACCTTTTCACTGCAGTCAGTGGCATTGCAGGGATGAATCACCCACAAGCCTTGCTGTGCTGCATCCTCCAGCTCCAGCTGGGAATGGCACTCCTTGCTTTCCACGGGCACCCAGGGAATCCTGCATCCTCTGCCCTGCCTTTTCAGAGCCCTTGCTTGTGTTGCTGCTCAGCCCAAGCACAGCAGCCCCAGCAGAAATTCCTGTAGGGAATTGCTGTCAGGAATTCCCAGCTCTGTTGGCATCAGTGCCAGCCTGCCTGAGGCTGTGCTGCTCCTTCTCCTTGAGGATCTTCCTGCCACTGCCCTGCTGACATTTCCCTCTCCCAGTTCACCAAATACCATCAGATTTGGAAATCCCAGCTGGCCCTGCACTGCACATCCACCAGCCCAGGGAAGCACTGGGATGATCCTGGTGCTTTCAGCTCCCTGGAATCCTGATGTGCTTTACAGTGATTTAAGGGAAAACTTCTTCCTCTTTCATGCACCAGGTGATGAGCAGATGAAATCTCTCTTGAGCCCTATGAATTATCAGTATCAAATCTGTGCCTTCTTGTTCAGAAAATCAGATAAAGTTTCTACTTTGCAACTTTTAATTTCATCTACAGACTGATACTGTATTGCTCCAAGCTTTATATCTTAAAAAAAAAAAAAAAATCACAAAAGATGGACAGACTGTGCTAATGATATTTGACAGCTCTTTGCCCAAGAGAACACCCTCCAATAAAGTATTTCCAGGCAGCAGAGATTTCCCTGGCTAACATTTGCTGTGAGTTCAAATGAGGGATGCCAGGCTGGGGTATAAAATGACAGGGACAAAGGCCTCCTGTCCCCAGTTTATCACGAGCCCAAGCCTCTCACAGCAAGCTCAGCAGCAGCTTCGTGGTTTATTTTTTGTTTATGTTCTTGTTTTGTTGGGGCACTTATCAGCAAATCAATGGAACAAACTGTCAGAGAGGAGGTTTGGATGGGATATTGGGAAGAAAATCCTCCCTCTGAGGGTGAGGAGGTTGCCCAGAGGAGCCTGTGTGGTTTTGCTTTGTTTATAAATATTTTACAGCTTTAACTGTTGGCTTGGGTATGGAAATGTTTGATTTGGGTGTGCAAGCAGCTCAGAGCTGCATCCCTGATTCCAGCCCAGGCCTTTTCTCTCTCTCCATTGACACTTTGATCCCTCTGGGCTCAGCTGTGCCCTGACACTCAGGAGCTGCAGATGGATCAGGCAGCCAGGGTCAGGCTGCACTCGGTGCTGGTGCAGCCCTGGTGTGAGATAAAAACCCAGATAAAACACGGCCCAAGCTCCACAGGCACTGAGGATCCCACTCTGCACCCTCTGTGTCAGCTCTGGGGTTTTCAGTAGATGTAAACAGAAATTTGCATTTAGATATTTAGAAATACATCTTCATCTGTAGACCTGTCAAATGGACAAATAAATTTAGGAGTTGATCTTCCTACCCCTTGTCTTAAATCAAGTATCGTGACTGCAATAAAATCTGTCACCAAAATTCCTCTCCAGTGAAGTCCATTTTGTTCCTTTAGATAAAAATTGTGAACTTTGATATTTCTATTTTTAAATAGCAGTTTTTATTATTTCTATTTGTCTGCACATGTGTTGTAGCAGCATTTTCTGCAGAGGCAAAGTCAGCTCCTGTAAATGCCATCCTGAACATCTCCAGCTCACCCATGACTCTTCAAGAGCTGAAATGCCCACAATTATTTGTTTTAGGCAGCACACACATAACAAACAAACACGTGAACGCATCAAACAGAGATAAGCTCTAGTTTTAAAACCTTTCCCAGAGGCTGTTTGATCCCTGGTATGTTCAACATTGGTGCTGGGAGGCATTTTCAGGAGCAAACCAAAGCCCTTCTGGCTGAACTTTTAACAGCAAGATTAAAAACTGGGAGGGAAAGTGCTTTCACAACAGCAGTGCAACTGAAAGTTTTATTATTTTCCCCCCAAGTGTTAATAAAAAGCAGTGGTGGAGTTACCAGCAGTTCCTTGGCCTCGTGTGTTGGGATTAATAATTTTCCTCTTTGGTTGTACCCAAAGGCAGCCAGGTTTCGTTTCATAAATAAATGTATATTTGTGTGCTGCAGGTTGTTGGTCAAAGGCCAGGCCTCACACAGGAGCTTGGTTAAATTCAGATTTATCCCAGATACCCAAAAGGCAGCAGAAATTTAAACTCTAAAAAGAATTTTAAAAACCCCCAAAGCTGTGCATTGTAAGTCTGGTGTGCACAACCCTGTTTGTTACAAAAAGGCAAGAAAAACACTCATATATGATGCTTTGGTGGAATTCTGTCCTGTGCTTAAAGGGTAGAACTTGTCAGACTCTAAAACTCCACTGAACAAGGCTTTTCCTCACTCTGCTGGGCTGTCTTGAGAAATCCAACAGGAATTTTTCCTTAAAGAACAGCTGGGAGCTGGAGTCCAACACCGAGCACATCCTGATGTTCTCCTCACGTTTGTAGTTTTTTATTCCATTTTTTATTCCACCTTTTATCAGCTGGATGAAATTCCCCTTAATGCAAACCTGCTCCATCTCCTGCTGGGGAATCCTCCCTGGCCTGTGTTTGGTGTTCTGTGCAGCCCCATCAGCAGCTAAAGTTAAATTACAAAATAATTTGGTTTTCTGCGTGACTCATGCAATCTAAATAAAGACAAAGTTGGTTGTAAATAATTTCTGTCAGGCCTTATTATGCCTATATATATTCATATTTTTTTCTCTCTCGTGAATCAGACTATTAGAATAACATTAGATAAATTATCTGAACCACTGACTCATGCAAACCAAACTGCTCAGTTCTGTTGTTCCTACAGAAAACGTGGCTTCAGTATTCAGAATTCAGTCTCTTTTTGCCCTTGGACGTGATTTTATTACCACAAAATTATCAGTGCTTCAGCTACGCACCATTTCCTGTAATTACTGAGTAATTACCCACCACGTTTGTATTGTGGAGTGTAAAGGGATCCCAGATCTGCTCTACAAAATGGGGATTAATAAAGGTTATCATCCTGTGGGAAACATTTCTGTATCAGACACAGAATCACAAACAAGCCTTGCAAACACCTTAAAGGCAGGAATGGAACCCCACCGTGTTTGCCAGAGGTTTTACCAAGCTTTAAAAATCTGTGACCTCCTCGAGAGCAGGCCCCAAAATGAGCTGAATTCCACCTGTATTTCACTGCTTTGATTGCTGCAGCCAGGAGAAAAAAAAAACACCAGCTGTGGGTGACTCTGTTACTTGCAAAACAGAACTGAAACTGTGTTTTAAGGCAAAAATAAAGCTGAATGGGTGATTCCATCAGTCAGGGATGCTGGGCCCAGCGCTCTAAAAGCCCTGAGGTTAAAGAACAGCAATTTGTGACACATTTCATTCTTCAGGTATCTGACAGGTGTCACTCCCTTGCCAACACAGAGAATGGCAATGAACTCCTGGATATTTAAACATTTATATTGCAAGTGCACCTAAATGATTCATGAGATGTTCAGGGGTGAACAGAGCACCAGGAGCTGGTGCAATTCTCTTGTTCAGGTAAAGGAAACATTATTAGAGAGAGCAGATTCCAATCTACCAAAAATAAAAAGTCCTTAGAACATGGGGTGCTGAACAGAGGAAGTGCCAACACCAAACCAATTGCAAATCTTCATGACAGAAAGGTTATTAAAAGGCAAAACCAGAATGCTGTCAAATACTTCCAAGCAGCTGATGGCACCATCTGCAAAGTCACTTCTACAATGACAACTCCAGAATAAAAAAAGTGTTTCCTGCACGTTCTGCTTTACACATATAAAAATACCAAATGATAGCTTGGCACAGGAGCTCTGCAAGCGACAAAAATTCAGAGGCTGAGCTGAAAAATTCTGAGGTGTAATGACTTGCAAACACAATTGTCCAGAGCACAGGAGGAAAATGGAAATCCCAGGTACAAAAAAGCCCTCCTCACGTTTTTGTGGCAAGGACTAAGCCAACAGGAAAAATGCAACACACACATAAAACCCTGAAGGGACAGAAAATCAGATCTGTGGCAGTGAACAATCTCCCCTAAACACCAGCACTGTATTTATGGCCAGTCCCAATGCTAGGATCAAAGAGCAGCGAGCTCTCCACACCCTGCCACGGCAGGAGGGTTGGAAATCCATCATCTTTAAGGTCCCTTCCAGCCCAAACCATTTCAAAACCCTTTTTTTTCCCCCCACAATGAAGCCATATCCATCCTGTGGCCGAGCTGGAGGTGACAATCACTTAAAGCCCTGCAGAGCTGTGAAATGCTCAGCACAGCAGCGACCTTGGAACTGCCACCACCCAGCTGAAGCCCCCAGGATCCCTGCAGCCAAAGCTCCTCCACTGCAAGCAGCAGCGGCACTGCCAGCCTGGCGTGGGAGTGCCCAAAATCGGGATTCCCGGGTCGCTGATGCCATCTGCTGGGTGCTCCTCATTAAGGGTCAAACTCCAGCAGTTTTCACCAGGAAAAAAGTCCCTCTTTTGTATTTTCTTTGGTTAGGAAGACAAATTTAGGCAATTTAGATATTTAAAAATTACATTCAGCTCCTCCTAGTGATGGAGGCACAGATTAGGGATTGATGCCAACACGGGAACAAAACCTATGAACAACTGTGGCATCAATTTGCTGCATAAATACGGATTTGGGAACTGTTCAGGGAAATTAGGAATTGAGACTCACCACTGTGACTTGCAGCATTTTTGGAATTCCCAAATACAAAGCAGTAAATGGGTGAAAATGGGGGTTCCAAAAGCTTTCCCTCACTACCAAAGTGAGCTTTTAGGAGCCCTTGTCTGTCCTCTGGCAAATTCCTGACACCTCAGCTGAGGGTGAAACACAGAGGACGGATTTAGGAGCTCCAGGAGGGCTCTCAAAAACACCTGAACAGCATCACTCCCTCCTCATGTCCCCTGTATCACACAGCTTTTATCCAACAGCCACTCCAAAACTCCTTCTTTCCATTTGTTTTTAACCTTTTCATTAGTGGAAAACAAAACCCAGGAAACTCCAATACATGCCTGGCTTTATTGCTTTAATAAACAATGCAAATATTCCAACCTTGATGCTTTACCAATGCTGTGAAGTCAGAGTTTCCCTGAATAAATAAATAACTGCAATAACCAAAATAAGAAAGTTCTTATTAAATATACAGAACTTTACAGGAAAGTAAAAAAAAAACACAACAAAACAAAAAACAAAGGGATGGATTTTCTTTTCTCAAGTGTAATTGCAGCAATGTTATCAAAACGTTTAATAACCTAAGGAAAAGTTGGGTGCTGTGTTGAGAAAAGCTTTAACTGTCCTCAGCCTCCAGATTTATGTTATTTCCAAACTTTGCATAGAGCTGAACTTTGAGGTCAGACAACACCCTCTGGATCGACTCCACTCGGGATTCCAACGCTTCAATTTCCTCTTGTAAGCTCCTCTGAAAGAGAAAAAACAAATAAAAATCATCCAATTCTGCACAACAAACTGAGGCAGGTTTGTCAGCAACACAGAACCAACAAAGAGGTGCCTCTTTCCCAACCTATTCCCAGGTCTGGCTGCAGGATTTATGGCTGGAGTGACTTTGGAGCGACTCAAATCCTAAATCCAGCACCAATTTTAGACTGTGGGAGCTCCAAAGGGTGCCAAGATCATCCCAAGGCAGTGCCCAGCACACAGAGAGCAGCTCCAGACAAACCTTTGCCTCCTCCAGCATCTCCTGTGTCTCCTCCAGGGAATGACTGATGAAGACATCCCCGATCTGGTAGGGAATCAGGTGGGAGTCAGCATCATCCAGCAGCATGATGTCATCACAGGCATCCTCCAGGTTCTGGAGCTGTTTCTGTTGGCCAAGACACAGAAAAAGGCTCCTCTGAAAAGCATTTCTTTGGACACAGATGGATAAGGAACTCAGAGAAGCTGGATTTTGGGGAAAAAAAAATCCCACCCACCACCAGGATGTTTTATGGAACAGTTCCAGAGCTGGAATTTAGCACCAGTATTAAATCAAGAGAACTCCACCACTAGAAATTGCTATCATTATAACAATCATTATTTCCCATTAACAGGGCAGTAAAATACAGCAGATTTAAGTGTCACCAACATCTGATATTCTTTTACCACTCTCTATTTCCAAAGTAGTAAGTTCAGAAACCTCATATTAGAACCCAAGCATTACTTAAAGTCACAGTAACTGCTGCCAATATTCTGTGTTCCAGCTGAAAACTAATTCAGGCCAACTAAAAGTTAATGAGATCTGAGGCAAAGCTACCTTTTTCACTTCTATTTCTTCTTTTAGCTCTGTGATCCTGCTGGTATTTCTTGCAAACTTGTTAATTTTCTGTTGATCTTCAAAGGTGACATTGACATCTTCTGCAGCCTGTGGAGGAGAGGTCAAAATGATGATTTCAGTTCTTACATTACCTTGAGCCTCACTGCAAGGATCCTCCTACAAAGTGTCTGCAACATCATCTGGCAGCCACCACGGCCTGCTTATGCACCTGAGGCGCAAAGTGCCTCTGCAAGGACATCAGAAATACCCATATTTAGCTGGGTAACATCCAATTAAACATTGCCCAGCCATGGCATCCTAAGTTTTGGCACTGACGGCTGACCTGGACACCGAGTGTGCTCTGGAGAGAGACTGTTAACACCAGCAGTTGGAGACACAGAGCAGAATGGCTCCAGGCTGGCAGAGGGCAGGCTCAGACGGGATATTGGGAAGAATTCCCGGCCGTGAGGGAGGGGAGGCCCTGGCACAGATTCCCAGAGCAGCTGTGGCTGTTCTGGATCCCTGGCAGTGCCAAGGCCAGGCTGGGCATTGGGAACAGCACCCTGGGACAGTGGAAGGTGCCCCTGCCATGGCAGGAGGTGGAATGATGGAATGCGATGATTTTTAAGCTCCTTTCCAACCCAAGCCGTGATGATGATTCCATAACTCTCCGAGTATAATTTTTTCCACATATCCACGCTGCCCCTGCCCTTGTTGTTTACGAGCCGCACCAGCAGAGACTCCTCCACGCCAGGAACCCGCAGGACCAGCCTGTGACACCGCGATCCCCACGCCCTCGGCTCCCCCACAGCGGCCGCGCGTTGCGGGCACGGCTCGGCCCGGCGGGGCCACGGGCACGGGGCTGCGGGCGGCGGCGGGCACTGCGGCCCGGGGGGAAGCGGAGGAGCTGGAACGCCCTCGGGAGGGATCGATCCCGCCCGGGAAGGGAGCAAATCCTGAAGAAAAGGACCAAATCTCCGCGGGCCCGTTCGGCACTCACCGCCTTCTTCATGGTGGCGGCCATGCTGGCGCTGAAGCGTCCACGCCGGGCCGAACCACCGGCCCTCCGCGCGGAGGAGGAGCAGCGGGCACGGGAAAAACAAGAAAGACGAGGCAAAGCTGCGGAAAACGGGCGCAACCCTGTGAAAATCGGGGATTATCTCTATCAGCACCGCTCTCAGCGCGGCGGGATGCCCCGAGAGGCCGACGGGCACGGAATGGAGATGAGGGCATCCCCGCGGGGCTTGGTACGGCCCGGAGGGAGGGGCGGGAGGCGGCTTGGGGACGCTGGTCCGCCAGGGGGCGCCATGGGACGGGAATGGGATGGGATCGTGGGATAATGGGATCATGGGATAGTGGGATAATGGGATAGTGGGATGATGGGATGGGATGGGATAGTGGGATAATGGGATAGTGGGATAATGGGATCATGGGATCCATGGGATGGGATAATGGGATCATGGGATCCATGGGATGGGATAATGGGATCATGGGATGGGATTGTAGGATGGGATAGTGGGATAATGGGATGGGATTGTAGGATGGGATAGTGGGATAATGGGATGGGATAATGGGATGGGATAATGGGATCATGGGATGGGATAATGGGATGGGATAATGGGATCATGGGATGGGATCATGGGATGGGATCATGGGATAATGGGATGGGATCATGGGATAATGGGATGGGATCATGGGATCACGGGATCATGGGATCCATGGGATGGGATGGGATAATGGGATCATGGGAAGGGATAATGGGATCATGGGATAATGGGATGAGATAATGGGATAATGAGATCATGGGATAATGGGATAATGGGATGGGATAATGGGATGGGATGTGGGATGGGATAGGATGTGATACTTAATTCTCAATTCTTAATATTGCCTGAAATAAAATTATTTTTGTTTTGTTTTTTCCTGTTCTGAATGACTGCTCATTTCAACACTCCTGTTCCAAATCAGTAGGAAAGACAGAGCAATAAAAGACATTTTGGGTGACCCTCAGGCTGATGTTATATTTTATTTTGGTGCATCATCATCATCGTGCCTTGCTTCCCACTGAGGGAAGAAGTTAATCACCAAATTCCTCCCCAGAGAACCACTTTATTATTAGTTTCTGAAAAACCATAATCCCAGCTCTAAACCTCTCTTTTCCTCAGAAAACAAGCTCTCATCTCTCTGGCCATTCTCCTGCTCTTCCCTAAGGATCCTGCTGGGGAAGGACACAGCCTAATTCTGGTTATTCCCCTGTCTGGATTAGCTGCATAATCCACCAAGCCAGTGCAATTTCCCTCAAGAGAAAAGGAGTGGATTTCACAAGAATTCGATGACTCGAAGGCTTTGAAAATAAATCTTTTTTTCCCCCCACATGCTCAGGCAAGCTCTGTGGGGTGAGCACTGCCAAGAGTAACTCACTGCAGACCTTTCTTATGTAAGTAAAAGTGAAAACAGCTCACGAGTGCAAACAGCCAGCGTGGAGTAAGAGAAACCCACTGAACCCGGTGCCCTCGTTTCTCTCCAGTTGCATAAAAGGACTTGCTCCTTCTTGCTCTGCTCCTGCTGTTGTTGTTGCTGTGGTTGGCTTCACCTTGCTGGGATCCCTTCCATGCCCTGCCCTCCATCTCAGTCTCCTCTGGGGTTTTTCACACGTTTTCTCCTTCCTTGCTCCAGCCTTTTGCAATCCAGCTCAGTGGGGAAGAGCATTCCCATGCTTTTTGCTGCCTCAGTGAGACCTCTGGAGTGCCCAAACTCTTCTCCCCTTTCCCTGAAGTTCCACAGATCTTCCTCAGGTTTTGCTGACCTTGAAACCCCCACACACCAGCAGGGTTTGGGAATTCAAGGTGGAAATGGGGAGAACTTCATGGGGATGGAGTGGCTGCATTCCAGGTTTAGCCTGGATGAAGGGGATCACTTTGAGCAAAACCCACAGGAATCTGACCTATTTCAGTTGTGCCAGGATGGTAAAGGAGGGGGCAGTGCTAGGATATTCCCAACATTTGGGAATGGCAATATTTGGGATTGTGGAATGCAGGTCCTGGAGTCTGCCCTCCTTGCACCAGCATTGCAGGGGGAATGGAGGCTGAAGAAATAAAAAATTTTGTCTAAGGGTGTTCATCTTTTCCAAAAAAAAATCTTAATGAGACAGCTCCTAATTATCTATATGGGAAATCCCCCGATGAGAACATTTTTATTCTTTTGCAATCTGAGGGAAGGAAGGCAGATTTTCTCACCTTTCTACCCTCATCCTTTCAAAACACCTCGTGTTAGTCAAAAGCAGCCTCACCATTCCACCCTCCCAGCCTCCTCTGTATTCATACCTATCCAACATTAGTTTTCAAATTCCAGTAGGTTCTTTCTGCAAGGCGTCCCAACAAACCTCATCCCTGGGGAGGGAAAGTTCTCCCTGCCCTGCCCATGGTGCTTGGCAGAGGTTCTGCAGTGCCAGCTGGCTGTATATTATAATACATTATATTGTATTGTATTAATTTGATTTAATTTAATTTATATGCATTTATATACATTTATGCATTTATAATATTATATTAGATAATATTAATGTTGATACCAGCACTTGTCCTCTCTGAACACGTGCAAGGACAGAGCTGGGGTGTGTCATGCAGGAGGAATTCGCTCAAATTGGCACAATCAGCAGCTGGGGCACAGGGTTCTGCCACCAGCTTCACCTGCTAAACCATATTCCTCACGTCCTGGCAGGAATTCCAGCTGCTGGCCTCAGCATCAGCTGGGAATTTCAGGGGGATTTGTGAATGTCTGTGAAACTCTAGAAAGACAATGCAGTATACTGCAAAAATAATATAAAATTCTAGATTCACACATGGAGACTTTGCAGCATGCCAGCACAGGAGCAAGAAAAGTTTATTTTTGTGAGATAAATGTAAGCAGATGCCCAAACCTAACATTATTGCTACCTTTTCTTTGGCAAACTGAGAAGCAGCACCTCGTTGGAACAGAACCCTCAAACCCTGAGGTTTGGACACAAAACAGTCACAAAATGGACCCAAAATGGTCACAAAATGGTCACAAAATGGTCACAAAATGGACCCAAAATGGTCACAAAATGGACACAAAATGGACACAAAATGGACAAACAGTCACCAGGTCTCTCCCTTTGATCAGTTTGGGTCCATTTGGGGTTGAATTGTCCAGTCCCAGCTCCAGGCTGTCAGCTCCCATCCTTCTTGTTCCTCCCTGCAGCCACCCTTGGTTGTGCTTTGGGCTGAAAGTTGTCCTTGGTGTGCAGCAGGAGAAGGATTTGTGTTGTGTCCCTGCAGTGTGCAGAGCTGAGTGAGCCTGCCTGTGAGCTCAGAGCTGCACCCTGGGCAGCAGAGCCTGAAAAATATAAAAGCTGAAACTTCCGGCATCACTCTCAGGATTGCCTTGAGTTTCCTCAGTTTCCTTATCTTCACACTGCTACTGTCATCTTGGAGAGGAGTAATCATCCAGAATGTGAGAAAAGAAGAGGAGTTTAGTGTTAAAAAGCTGTATTTTAGTAAAAATAGAATAAAGGTTTCTTTTGCTTTCATTTCAGGGTGAATGTGAATAATCTGGAGGTCTCAGTTTTCAAAGCCATTTTAGTTTCTCTTCTGGAGAATGGGAATTACTGTACTTTCCCATCAATATTTACAAAACTTGAAGGTCCTCAGCTGGAAAGAGAATTAAAAGAATTAACACAGAATTAGAAGTGCATAAACAAACACTAGCACACCCTGCAATAACAACCAGAGTTTGCAAGTTGCTGTCAATTTCCCTTCCCCACATTGTGAAATACCTTCCCCGTTAATCTTCTCATTCTCCTGTGGCATTTCAGCATTTGTATCAATTTAGAAAACTCAGAGATTTCACAAAAATTTAAAAGCAAAATTAGTAAAAAAGCTTTTCCCAGCCAGGAGAACAAGGAGACGTCAGGAGACAGGAATTGTGTCACAGAGCAAACCTGGAGTTAGAGGCATTAACAATGAAAATCCACTCCCAAGATGAAGCTGCTTCCCACTGAGGGGTTATTTTGGTGATATTTGATGTGTTTGAAGTGAACTACGTGAAAATGACTCAGGTCACTTTGCAGGAGCTCCAAGGCTTTGATCTGGAAGTTCAGATGTTGTTTTTAATGAGCTTCCCAAGCACATCTCAGTCCCTGAAATCCAGGGGAGGAGCTCTGAGTTTGATGGGATTTCCAAGCTTTAGTGAAAAATGTTACAACTGTTTCCCAAAAAGTAGGACTAGAAATTGAATCAGCTCAGAAAACACCTGTAATTAAATACTTAACTTTAAAGACTATATAAATATTTAAATATTTATTTAAATATTGTTAAATATATTGGACTAATTAAATATTTAGTGATGAAAAACTCTGATCCAGCTGTATGCAGCTGCACAGCAGATCTTCCACAGAAGCATCCCACTGGCACATGGTTTTCCAAGGAATATGCTCTCCTGACATCCAAGAGAGCAGAAATCAAACCAAGAGCAAAGGAGAAGCATGGAACAATCAGCTCTTTAGTTTTGATCTTCAGCTATCTCCTGGTCTCTGAACTAAAAATCCTCCTTGCCAGAGTGGAGAAGTGAAAAGGGTTTTTCATTTTCCACTCACAGCTGTCATTTGCTGTTATATTGCAAAATATTGAGAAATATTGTGGATGGACACTGGTGACACCTTCTCACTTCCAGGTGCCCCAGTGGAGGGATACACCCAAAATTCAGCTCAAGAACACTGAACTGGTCTTGCTTTTCTCTTGAGATTACCCTTGATACCCTCTAAAGGTCACAAATGAAAATTGGAGTTTGGGTTTGAGATGTCTCAAAAAGGAGGGAAGAAGGGGAGGCTGCAGCACCCCCAGGCTTGCACCTGAGCAGGAATTGAGGAATCATTTGATTGTGCCAGCTCCAGCCCAGCTCCCAGCACACCAGCTTCCCTGCCAGGGATGCACACCACAGCCACGGGAGTTAAACACAACCTTTTCCATTCTGTCATTTAAAAACTGCTTCAGAGAGAGAAGATTTCACATTAACAGGGTGGTTTCCTCCCCGTAGCTGTGAAGAGCATGGAAAAATTGACCTGTGCCCAGTTTAGCCTTGACTTGCCTGTTCCAGACTCTTCAAAGACAGCGTTTCACAGGCACGAAGCTGTGACCCTTCAAATGAGTTCATTTTCATCCCTTAAATAGGCAGAGTGCACAAATTGTCTCTTCTTGTCTGTTTTCTCAGAAGTTATTGAATGGAGCCTGAACTGCCTGCAAGGACAGCGGGCTGTGTTTCAGTAGCACTGCTTCAAAGAAAACAAATCACATTGTGCCAACTTGGGGTGCTCCCCCCGCCCCAAAAAATACAAACTTTTGGACCAACCTTAACTCTAAAGCCTGCCTGGGAAGTGCTCTGACCTTGTGGCACTCAGAGGATGATCCCACTACAGAAAATCCCTTGGGAAGGATGTACAAAACTCCCAGAAAGATTCTGCAGTGAACATTTCCTTGTCTTTTGTACCTTTTCTCTGCTGATCACTGCTGCCTTGGTCTTTTTATTGTTGTTAGTTTGACTTTGAGACTTGTGCCTTTATGTGTCAAATCCATCTTCTGATCATGCTCTGTCCAGCACAGCCATTGTCTGCACACTCTGCTTCTGTCAAAGCCTCGCGGAGAGGGATTAGAGCCGAGTCACAAAAGGCATTGGGAAAGAAAAGAGGAGGTGCAAGAAAATCAAATCCCCATCGCAGCCAGACTGTCTTTCCTGGAAATCCTCTGGATTACAGGCAGCTCTCTCTTGCAGCAGGATCCAACTTTTCTCTTCTCTTCTCTTCTCTTCTCTTCTCTTCTCTTCTCTTCTCTTCTCTTCTCTTCTCTTCTCTTCTCTTCTCTTCT